>UXSR01000775.1:0-18375 GCA_900604375.1 Mesocestoides corti
CAAACGTACACAAAAACACTAGAAATACGCCAAAGTGATTGGAAAATTGAAAAAGAATTAACAAACTAACACTCACCACTGGAGCTGCTTTCGGGGTCTGAGTCACCAGCATTAATTGTGGAGTATTAAATAGAAAATTCGTTTGATTGCCTAATCGGCATCTTGTCTTCTTCCTTAAAGTTTCTAATCTGTGCAACTTCAGTCAACAGCTTACTTTAGTTAATGTATACGAGAACTGAGATGAAAAGCAAAACCGGCAATGCAGAAGTATCCAACTGTGGTCAATGGTATCATTTACTCAAATTGTAATATTATTGCTGATGTGGACAGATAATTACCTCGTTTAAGCAATTGGACAAAAAAAGGCATCAGACACGTTCTAACAATTTTAACCCAGCAGACACCAATAAACGATCTATGCAGTTTATCTACGAATTTAGCGTATTCGTGTAATTACAAATCTAGCAAATTTGATTTCGTTTTCAAAATCAAAGATTGGTCAGACAAGTACATCTATTGCATTTTCTGTGCATCAATTTCAATGAACAATTAAGAATACCTAGTTTCTACAGGCATTGCAGGCGAAGCAGATCAAAAATTATTGACTAAGATACTGTAATTGGTGCCCGTCCGAGCGCAGATGCGGTGCAATGCATTTTAATTTGATGGATGTTAGCATTCGCCAGGACAATTATTGTTTTCCAAATCCGATATATGCATGTGTTTTGCTTACACCTGTGGTATAAGAATTCCGCATTATCCGTCTCATCTGTTTCCCACTACCTCCGTTCTTTCATCTCTCTGCGTCCCAGCTGACGATCATCGTGTTCGATTACCACGTCGCAGTCATGCTAATTGTTATTTCTGCTGGAATGCTCATATTACGATTAAAACAGTTAGTATAGCCAACACTCTGTTCTCGAGTGCTTCGTCTTAAGTACTTTGTCATCAGTATTGCGAAAGTCAAAGATTAAGGCCGACGACTGTGTTAAAGCACGCAAACTTTGTTTAGCTATAAACAGGTCTAAGGCGTGACAGCCTAAATGTGCATAAGTCTAACTTCTGAAGCAATGCAGGTGATCAAGGAGCAAGCGTCCTCCCAAATTTACCCACATGTGAACCCAGTTAACTTTGGCACTGAATCCACTCAATGTACTACCCATGTCATTATAGAATAAATACGAAGCCCTCGTACATGTAGAGCACACTTGACAAATTATTTGACATACCTGCCTGTTTGCAGCACGTCAATTGAAAGTGACAGCGGATAGGACCTGTTTTAAGTGGTTGCGGCAGCCGACAGTATTTTGGCGTAAGCGTGATGTGTGATTGTGATCGTGAATGTTGATGGTGATTGAGTGATGCCTAATCATCCACTGAACAGGCTTCGTTCATGCACATTCGCTGGATGCGAACTTTAGAAAGTCGCTAGCTTGATCGCCAAATTGAGCACTGGTATGTTCATTTACGCTTGGATTTGAGGAGCAGGCACTGCTGCCTTTCTTGGAGGCAACGTACAGGCAGTATATGCCCACAGTAGCCTGTTGTTTTGAACTTATTTTGGACGCATTTCACCAACTTGAATAGACCATATTAGACTGGACACAGACTGAGCAAAAGGATATTGCAACACATGTTGTCTTGAAAAGTGCCTGTTGTAAGGAATCTCCTTTTAAAGTAAAGCATATTGTTATCATCCTGCACCTTATCTATTCATTGTACGCTAAAATCATGAAGTTATTTCTAATTTCAGAAACTCCATACATTTCTCCAGGTCAGCATCGAGCCCTTGACATCAAAACAAACTGCAGGTTTTGCTGATTATCAAGTGGCTCATCTCTCAATATAAAAGTCTTAGCAGAATGTCAGTTATCAAAATGCAGTAAAGATGGTCATGGTGCCATTATCTAGTACAACGCCGCTGTGCATGAGAAGAGTTGTGCAAGATTCGTGATCAAGCACTCTGCTTGGCCTTTGTAAATGAAACGAGAACGAAGTTACTGAGACAGTGGAAGTAGACTCAAGCAAATGCAAGGGATTGAATTATAACATCAAATTAGTTTCGAACAATCCCGGTTATGTTTGCTTACTTCATGTTCAGTCCTTAACAAGATTTCGTGATCATTGCAACTTTTCGGAACTTCTTTCGAAAAATGGCAGAACACTACAGTTACTTATTTCTTCAAGTTTAATTGTATCGAACAACAAAATGATCAATTGGAAGATTTGTGATTCGGGGTGAAATGGGACACTCGCATACCGCTTTCTATACTCTTTTAAAACTGCATTGGAACGACACAGTTAAAGTAATGCTGTTTTCAAAATGAAACGTCAGCGTTTGGCTACTATGACCTCTAAAGGAACCAGAGGAGACAGAAGAAGAATATCAGCGTTATCTTGAGAAGGTACGAGATAACGCTGATAGTAACTAAAGACGTTTTGCAGCCTTAAAATGGGAATAGGAGAAAGAGAACAGAAGCAGAACAGGAGCAGAATCATTAACCTTGATATGCCTAACATAGAGGCGCAAATGCCAAAGATGTTGAGAAGGAGACCTGTCAACGAATTCGATTCCAGAAAAAAAGGTGTCGGTGACGGGCGCTATTCAAGCTGATCATTTGTGTGAGAACAGAATCGTTTACCTTTCCACAGAAGTTTTCTAAAGGCATTGTTCTGAACATGTCGATAACTTGAAGCAATATCACTCGGTAGGCATACAAAATACTGAATATTTGGTGAAATGCGAGGCAATCATCCGTTTGCAAAAATAGGCCTGAGGTAATATAAACCAAGCTCTGTTGTTGAGAATGCACGTTAGAATGTTAACAGATTTACTGTTTTCTGAACAGAGGACCGCAGCAATAGGACAGTCATTGTTAACATAGTACAATCGTTGAAAATTCGACCGATATCACAAATCACCGGAGTCAACAATTCAGTGGCTTCATCGTGTCGAGATCGCTAAATGTCCTAGCTTGTGTTTTAGCACGACCTTACAACCCTCTAGATAACAGTCCTGAACAACCCAAAAAGAGTGAAAAGGGACGACAGAATACACGACCAAGCATAAGCCTATCGCCAGCCAAACGTGTGGATGAGTGAGCGGACGACAGGCGTCTAATAACAGTAACCAATGAAAAGGGGGTGAGTCTTTGTCACCGACAGATCAGGAAACAGTGTTCACTCCGACAAGATCACTGCTAACATAAAGATAATTGCATAAATCACAACGATAGAGTTTGGCTGGAGAAAAGACCGGGTGCCTCGACGTGAAGATGGGGGACAGTCGTTCGTCGACACCTTTGGCTGAAGAGACCGACAGTAATGTGGATGATCTGCATTTAACAGATAACGTTACTAGTGAGTGGGCATTTCATGAATGTTTTTACAGTCCTTTCAAATTCGGCGTAGACGTGGTGCTTCTCTCTATGCTGCGGTATACTGATCAACTTAGCATGAGATGGCATTTTGGATTTGTTGGCTTCAAAATTTAATTGTGGATGTGCCATATTAAAATAGCAAATTCGGAAACAGTTTTGTTCTGCAGATTCTAAATATTTGGTCTTATTCTTTCTGGTCTAAAGTATTCGAATAATCAATTTTTAAGCGCACTCTCCTTACCTGCTTGCGAAACAATTTTGTAGTCGTGCATTTACTGGTTTCGTACAAATCTGAAATCTGCTCTAAATGACAAGGCCCGGAGTAATATTTTCCCCACTAACCACTAAATAAGCAAACACTTGTTACTGGGTGTGCATCAATACTTGGTTGATATGCGTCCACTGTGAATACATAGAGGGTGATTTAATAGCTGACTTATAATATGGTGAGCCTCACTCAATTCACAACGACCCCTACTGACTTGGTTAATCCAAATCCCACCAAACTAAATGCTAAGGCTATATGAAGACGTGAGTCATGGAAGCATACTAGCGAATGGCCGTGTTGCATAGGCTTTTTAAGTAACTCGGCGGGATTCAAAATGTAAGTGTTAGGCCATTTAAGCTTAAAAGACACAATTCACGGATTTATGTTAAGGAATAACGTGGTGTGGATCAAGCGTCTTCCTCGAACTCCTATCTGCTTTTACCATTTTCACAGGAGACACCTTGTTTTCTAGTCGCATATAATTCGTGTAAGTAGGATAAGCCATAAACTTATAAACACCTTGCAATTGTGACAGTGGGATGTGTTTGGATATTGTCGACAACTTGTTACGCGGGTGTGCTTCGTGGTGTGTACACATGCTTTGGGTTGCCCAGTGTGTGCAAAGCCTAACGAAGCAACCTCAGTCATTGTCAGCTGACGTTCTTTAACCTGAATTCATCTTAAGTGCGCTTAGAGCAGACGTCAGCGTCAAGTGAGTTAATTGATGAAAATGTAATGCCTCGGTTAAGGATGATCATGACCAAAACCAATGCCACATATTTCAGCACTCTCAATATTTTACAGTGATTCCTTGCATAGTGTAGTTCCCCTTTCTAGAATACAATGATCATAACGTAAAGCAACAAGATGCGTCTGCATTGTAAATGGCCTATCTTTTCACTAGCCGCTGCAGGCACAGCTCAACAACTACAAATCCCTCAGCCTCCGTGGTACGTTCAATTCAGGCAAATGTTGGCCAGATTGCGAATAATCTTCTTTTCGTTAATGGCGAGGCTGGAGCCAACATCGGACGTTGAAGAGGCTGATGCTGTGTGTACTGCCATCCTAGCCTATGCTGACGCTTACAGAGAACTTCGACGCACCGCCTGGGAACTTGCAATGGCTAAACAGACCCTGTGAAGAAACATTAGCCTTCCCTCGCACAACGTTCTTTGTTTTGACTAATGCACACGTCACAAGATTATTTATTATTATTATTATTATCGCGAATTACCACAATTTAGACTTTTTGTTTTTTTCTCTTACTCCATTTCCTTTCTTTTGAATTATGGGCCATGTTTGATTGATTTTTGCATTAGCACCCACCAAGTTACTTTGATAGTAAGTTTGTGGAAATTTATATTTCGATACAATTGTATGATCCATAGAGCTAGTTTAAATGCACAATTATAAGCAGTAGTAAAAAGATGAAAATGCAACGAAAGGAAGTTTTTTCCAGATTGTTTCACGGAGAAGTGGGTTTGGCAATTTTCAAGATAGTGCATTTATTAACATAAACACATAAGCTGGAACATGTAAATGCCGATAAAACGTGCATCTGGACTTTGTCAACAATGCATCAATAAAAAAAACCAGAAGTATAAACGCCACCTCAGCATATGACGTTTGTTTTTTTGAAAAATGATATATATTAAAGGAAATCTAAAATGACAGTCTTTCGGATGCAGCGGCCGTTCAGGGCCTGCTTAAAAGTCTTAGTAGAGGTTTTTAAGCCAATTCACCTAATATTGCATTTAATAATACTGTCGACTTTTAATAGTCGTGCATTTTTACCCACTTTTATTTTATCAGTCAACCAAATACGCATTTAGACAGTGACTCTAAATGCTGTTCCAACAAAATAAAAAAGGTAGGCTGATTTTACGTAATAGAAAACAAATCTAATTTCTGAACCCTGCAGTTGCTCAGAAAGAGGCATAGGAACCAAGCAAATACATTCGACATCATGACCTACTGCCGATAATCGTTGATTACACCAGTAATAAAAGAAGCAGGGATAGTGGCGTAAACGCTAACCAGGCTTGCACGTTTTGTGCGGCCGCATAGATCGTACTTATACATGCAAATGTGTTCGAGAGCACTAGATTATTGTAGCATATTCTGCACAGCCACTGATCATACCACTACCATCGCTATGAAAAACATGAACCCACGCTCACCACCAGACATCATATCCCAATCAGTCAAACAGATGGAGCTCTCAGAAGTTAATCACATCCCTGAGTGGGCTTGTTCCATTTATTATTCACGATTGTCGCCTGTCTATACGAATTGAAACACTTTTATTTCAACCAATAGAGTTCATTTGTAAGATGTTAGCTTCACGATGCCCATGCACGACAGTGGTTGACAACGCTCATTGCATGAAACTACGTGCGCATTTCAAGCAAACAGCAACAAACCGATGGCCAAGACTGCACGGCCTGCTTCGGCGTAGACGACGACACTAAGTGTGTGGTGACTTCTTGATATCACAATGGCATATTTGCTAACGACTGAGATTTGGGCAATTAGCAAAAGCCTCTGTGGTTTATATTTGACAGGTTGTTGGCGCTGACTTGACAAGGGGATAATAAAATGCCAACGCAGCCCTCTGCTGCAGCTTTGCATTTTACAAACTGATCCACCCGCACTGTAACTCTTTTCGGGACAGTTATTTTCTGGTTAATTTGCCCTTTAATCGACCAAGTGACCTCATCGTTGCAAAATAAGAACAACTTCAACTCAAACCTGAGGATAGGTATTCTACCATCCGCCATAGTTTTGTGTTGACATAAACTGATGCAACTGCACTCCAGGTTGTCATGAACCGAATATATGTGGTGCCCTTTTCGGTGTGGAGGTTTAAAAAATCATTTCATTTGTTTACGTACTTAATGAATTTGCCAAGTTGACTCCCTGTGTGCAGGTGATCGTCTATACACTGCTTCGCCTCGTAGCATGTGCGTGCGTATATTGACTCCTGAAGAGGCTGCACCAACGTATGCTCACTCCGACGTACATTTTTATTAATTGGCTCTGCTCAACTTAACAAGGATAACAGTCAACACACTGCGTTGTCGACAACTTTAGGCGGGTTAGTTGATTCCTCTCGTTAGTGCATTATTGGGCTGTCGGCAAAATCGAATGTACCGATGCATCAATCACACATGACTTACTAATCCTAGAGATAGATTTCTCAGTCTCCACGTCTAGCGTTAAATACTTGAACAAAGCGGATCCGTACGACAGCCAACCCACAACCCTCAAATTGCAAGTTGCTGCTTTGTCACTTTTACCTAAAAGCCATAAATTTGAGGAGCAGTGAAAACCTGTGGTTAGAGCCAGGTTATCACAGCTGAATCGCGTCACTTTGGTATTTTGACGCTAGTCCCTGTTAGAAGGTAGTCTGCAACCACATTGTAAGGGGACACAGTGACACCTCATAACTTGCGTTCAACTGATTTCAACAGTCTCTACCGGCATATTTTAAGTTGGAGGAAATTAAGAAGAGGTGGAAAAGGTTAAGTATGCAATTAACCTATCAGATTCAGGGTTGCGTGTGGTAAATTTTATCGGCACTGGTGTTTTGACAATGCTTTCACACTACTTAGAAAAAAGCATGAACGTTTTCCAACTACATAGAAATTAGGATGGCTTAATATAAGCTGGTTCCAAATTTCACAAAAATGCACTAAGGCTGGTGTAACGGACTCATAAGTCAGATCCATAGGTGATGGCATGGCAGATAAACACAAAATGTTTTTCGTGACGTGTGATGTGCTTTTGGTAGTTCCACACATGCTATTATGGCCGTGCAAAAAGCTTTGTTGTCGTTAGGAACTGATGTGGCTTCAAGAGTTTTTGTTTTCAGCTTAAATGGCCGATATTTGGCGCATTTATGGATTGTACTGCTGCAGATTTTGGATCTCAGCTGAAAGAGTAAACATAGCATGTCTACTAAGGAAGCATAACTAATTGTTGCAGTCTGATTTTTGCATTATCAAATGTTATGAATATTCCAATTACAACTGCATAATCTCATAATCACATTCTCACCGGTAAAAGCACTTCATGCTTGCATCCGCCGTTAGTGCGCCTCGGATGGATTCAGACTAATTAATGTCAGATAACCATCAATTGCTGATACCTCGCTAGCCTTTACGCACTCCAGGCAACAGAAGACATGTCCACACGCCACAGACCACACATGCGTAGCACGCTGCTGACAACTCGCAGACACATCAAGCTGATGCATTGTTAGTTCTGTCGCAAAATAATCCACTTGACAGTTTCACATACTGATAAGGTTGATGTATTTTCTTTGAATCAAAAATCCCTGTCCTGTGTTTGCTTTTCGTGAAATCAATTTGTTATCTAGGATTTGACCAGGTGAGAATCACCTCCTGAAATGATGTGCATAAGTAAAAGCCAGCATCATCATACCCATACACCGAATTTGTCAATATTTTGCTTGACTTCGTAAGGCCTCAAGCATCAAGTGTTTTCAAGAATGATCATTATTTGCGGCGATAGGTCAGTATGAGGTGGCCTTTGGGAAAAATGCTAAAGAATGGCCCTTAGCACATCGACCAATTCGAGATTATGTATTTTAACAAGCAAAAAATATTTCTGTGAAAAAGAAACAAATGTTTATAGTCCAGTTTCTCAATACTTCTACTTTTGGAACATTTACCGATCACAAGCTTCTCAAGTCACAAGCTTAATGCTGTGGTTATCAGAAGCAGTCGATGGTAGTCTCCGCAATAAATCACAAATAGCACGGATCTTTGCTATGAGTTCTAGCATTCGTTTTGAACCACGCCTATGCAACTACGCTCTATCTGGTCCAATTACGCTACCCTGCTACCAACGATGATGAACAAGTCCAAATACGAACAGCATACTGCCGTTTACCTCAGACTCTTACCTAGTTGGTGTCTTTGTGTCAACTCTGTGGATGTGTTTAAAGTGATTGTGTATTTGTAGCTCAGAAGTGTGAATCACCGTGAGTCATAAATGTACTGACATCAAGATGTAGGTGATAATAATTCCATATAGTTAAAAATTAAGGAAAGTCATTCGCCTAAATGAGGCAAGATCAATGTATGTATATACATTGTCCTGCACCATATCAGAGGTCACGCCATTGCTATGATCATCCAAAAATTTAATCAGTGTTTTTTATGTTTATTGAAAGATACACCTTGAGCAATGTTTGAAAATCGATTGGTAAATGCTAAAGCCGATATTATTAAATAGGAAAATACAGATCTAGTTGGTGAGTTATACTTAATTGCAACATCAGAAGTAAATAAATATCATTGCAATCTTAAATAGCATGAAGACTTAATTTACTGCTAATTTTAAAGTGTTTCTTTAATAACGAATTATTTTGAATGAAGAAGTCTGATTTTCTTCAGTTTTAAGTACTTGCTTTACCAAATATTGTGAAATCGCGTACATGTGGCAGTCAATTTCTTGCCTTCCTGCACTTTATAAATTCACAATTACGCAATTTTAAATGACGATAATGCAATCTTGTTTACATTTGCTATTTGCTTAATACAGCAAGCCAATGTTTTGTTCTTTTCATTTAAGCAGATGTAACCGTATACAAAACAGGTTTTACGTAGCAGAACGTGGTAAATTAAAGAATTGATACGTATGCAACAAGTGTGATAAAGAGAAGGTTTTCACAGAAATATTACTTGCTGAAACGGGAGACAGGTGCCGCATTCGGTCAAAATCAATTAACTTCGTCACTGTGTTTAACATCGGTAGACTTAGGCTAGAATTGTTAAAGTTAATTCTTTTTTAGTTACTCATGAAACCTGAACGTTGCAGTAGAAATTGAAACGAGACCAAATGCCACTCTATTTCGCGACAACGTTAGGCATCTGGTTACATGAAAACTTCGCCAATCCCAATCCTTTGACACAAAATCAGCTGGTTGTTGCATTATCGAAGCAAATCATTTTCTTTATAATATACAATAACTTAAAGTGGGATAAACATGTTGATTGCAGAAAATGGGAAGTGGTTGCGAGTTAAGTAATTCAATTTAAACAAGTCATGCCAAGAGCAATGATTCAAAGAAAACCATGCACGATGAGCATGTAGTGACTTTTTATCAAACGAGCTTGAGTTAAGCTTATTCACGAGCGGATCAAATGTCATCGATTGTCGATTACAGTTGAAGTTTAATATTCGCCTAGTCGCTGTGATATAAATACGACCTATGTGGTCAAATGTAAATAAATCGTGAAGAGGGTTCCCTTGTGTACCTGGTGACACATGAATGGTGTACTTTATTTCGAACGTCTGGAAACTAGTCAGACGTTGACTGCAAAAAGCCACAGCTGATAACCAAACAAATTGACCCACGCACTTGATCAGAAAAAGCCATTTATTGGACAAGGAAGCAAGCAGGTCTTACTGATGCTTGGAAACACTCAACCGGACTTCGTTCGCGCGAATAAAAAGACTAACTTACATTTTGGACGGGAAGTTCTCCCACATGCGGCATATTTACCAGACTCGTTCCCATTCGACTGCTATTTTTTTGGTCCGTGCGGCACGTTTTCCTGGATAAACACTTCAAAATCCTGGTCGACGTGCTCAAATTCCTGAATGATTTTATTGTTCTTTGAAGCCTGCAAAAATTCGCTAGACATCATTCGTACTTTAGCTGAGAGAAAGTGCTAGGTCATATAAATGATGGACAATATATCAAATTTCAAATTTCTTGTTCTCGATTTTTTTAGTTGATAAATAACTGTTGAAAATGTTCGCTCAAGTTAAGTTATACAGGATAATAAAACACTACTTGAGTAGAAATCTTGTTTACTACAAAAATTCAAACTACGGTGAAATTGCGTGTAATTTGTATTTGGTTGCTTCAATAATTTGATTCGGTTGTCGGAATTTCCTTTTGAAATTCTTTGTCCTGTATGCCAGGAAAGCATGTGTGACCCCAAATAAAAATATTAGAGTAAATCATTACATCAACTCAATGCAATTGATAATGACTTCGAAATCAGGTCTTATTGTTTTTGCATACATTTACTTAAATGTTTAATGAATTACTTTGCGTCGAATTCAATTCGTCTCAAGAAATTTTCACTATTTTTAAAATATCCATAACTCCTTCTATTTGGCTGCTGCATTCACAGCAACCAGTTTTATGATCGGTCCGCCTTTCTTTTGGAAACTTGAATTGACCTGGAAACCTTTAAGTACCATTGCTATAGTGATAAAATGGTCATGCAAGTTGGCAGTGAATTTCATTGTTCACCTTACGGTGTTGTGAGCCGACACCATGATCCTCATATCCTCGGCACGCTTGTTGGGAGACAATTCAGACTTAAATAGTTAGGCCAAATTCAGTTCTGACACAACACTTACAATTAGATACCATGTAATCTAAAGTCTCAATTTTATGCGATACAATTGTTGCATTTATTTGATTACACACTGTAACCCCAATTATGTATCATTGCGCAGTATAATGTCGCAATCACAATAATCACAGAGTGCAACACAGCAGTCCTTTATTCATACACAGATTTAATATTGCATTAAGCAGCTTTCAATGAGGTACTAACATTTCCTTCCGTATTTTTTTTCAAATTCGTGTTGAATACGTGATTGAAAGAACCTCTAATTATGTCCCTTTAAATGTGAGCCCAAGAAAAATGGCATATTAGACATACCGACGTGATATTGTCTAATCCATTCGAAATACGATTAAGAAAGTGTTAGCATTCGAAGATCCCAGGTCTCCAACTGACGGTAGACAACGTAATCTCTTAACTGTGAAACCTTACTTAATCTTAAAAATAGTAGAATGGACTGTAAAGTTAGCCTATCAACTTCTTCAAATGTTCTTGCTATCACAATCCACGATGTCTTATTAAACAAACAAACCATATTAGAAGTCCTTTATATAATTCAATATAATTGTTGACAATAAAACTACGTGCAAATGAGCTAGTAGCTGCATTGGATATTTTAGACAATATCGCAAACTGCAGCAGTACACTGGTCAATTTGTGTGTACGCATTTAGTACAAATTTTGAGAATGATTCTGTTCAACGAAACGAATAATAGAGGTCACTTAATTTTAAAGATCATGAGGTTACATGTCACACGGGGAACTGTTTATCCCATTAACAAAACAAATGTTTTAATTGGGTTCGAATTGAACAATCCCCTCATTAGTACTCTACTTAAAGAATTCTAAGATGTAGTGAATTTGTGGTTGATATAATTGAAAAGAAAGAAATAAAGGTTTAGCAGTCGCTATTTTTAATTCACCAATGTAAAGACATAGAAATGAAAAGAATAGGTGGAATGCAACAGCACTTTTTATAGTTAAGCTCTTTGCGTTGAAAACCAAAATTAAAAATGATTACACTTTTATTTGGTTGCAGATCTGTAAGGATTCGTCCTTGCGAATTTAGCCACATTCCTTATCTTTGATGCGATGAAAACATAGCAATTTATCTTGCAACCAAACAAAGTATTTTGTAATCACATTGTTGTTGACCACAATTTTAAACTCAGAATTCATTGGTTTTTCTACTTTGTACATATCTTTTGCACATCACCGTGGAGAGCATTCAAAATGACTTTAACAATACTAAAAAAGACTCATTTGTACATTTTGTCATTGAGCTTTTTGTAAAAATAAGTAATTAGATTTAGAAGAAAACCAAGAAAATTGAGTATTTGTCTTATCCTCATTGCGCTATTCTTCTAGCGCAAAAGACGCTATTATTTGCCTTCAACATCTATAACAGCCAGGTTCTTCTCGCCACGTTCGTCTCTTGGAAAATTTTCGCCTGACCTGATAACCTGTGAGTCGCATCGCCGACGCTTATAAATAGTCAAGCAAGTAGGTAACTTTTACATTTACACGGTCACAATGTTGTCCACCGCAACTATGCTTCTTCTGTCGATGACGCGCATGTTGAAAAATGATCAAAACGCAAATGGTAATGTGATTTTTGGTTTTAAAACAACCGTTGCACTTACATTTAACGTAGTCCGATTTTTTATATTTTTTTACGTTTATGCGTATTATTTATTTTATTTTGCATTGTGACCAAAAATAAACGCCATCAGTCGAATCCATTAATGACGTGACCGAAGCTGAAAAGTTAGTAGTTGGAAACTTGCAACAGAAGATGCTTGGCTGCTTGTCATGGACTCCATGCAGTGGTCCATCTCCGTGTTTCTATAGAGTGGGAACAAGCAACACCACGTGGAACATCACAGTTAACCGCCCAACTAACCAATTAACACCTCTGTCTGCAACATCGTTCCCACTCGTATTTCGAACAGATAACATCGATTTACTTGAAGTCTACCCGGTTTCTGTAAGTACAAATACCCTATTGGGCATCTTTTTTTCGAATCGCATAATTCTCAGCACCAGAATTAGTTAGTGCAATCTAGTTTATCGTATTTAAGCAAACGCATCGAATTGTCTCTGAATGCCTATACTTGAGGTTGCTTTAATTGCAGTGTTTGATGCGGGCAAGCGCTGTTATAAAGACCTGATTCCATTACAAACCCAGATTTATTTCAAATAACTACACATTTTGCATGGCTGCTAAAGTATTTTTCGACAGATATTTATAACTTTGTAGAGTAAAGGAATTGTTGTTTTGCACAAAACCTATGGACCGATCAGGATATCGAAATTTGTTGTGGAAGCTGAAGTCAGCGTCAACTCTGATGGCCAACTTGATCTCAGAAACTGTAGGCCTGACTTTGAAACTAGCATGTCGCTTCCGGCCAATGCTACTCAGGACACTTTGGCAGACGTTTTAAGAAAACTAAAAACGTTTATTGATACGCAGTGCTAAACGATCATAATAAATGGCTTTCGTCTTTCCTTTTTGTCTCTTCTTCATGAAACGTTCAAGGTGGTTGTGTCAAAAACAGAATTCTTGTTTTAATATTTTCTGTTTACATAATTGTATGTGGTTTGTAGTGCGTTTTAGAAAACAGCAAAGTCGGATGCAAGGTTTTAACAAAAATAAGTTAAATATGATTCCTTTTCAAATTGGTCAAGCCAAATACTCTACTTGGGACCACCTAACAGTCCCACAATGTGTGATTTGATTAGCCTGGAAATTATATGATCTCTTTTTGCCGTCAATTAAAGTCATCCAATTACATAAGTACATATAAGACTTTCTACAACGGCTCCGACAAGAGTCTAGTCCAAAGGTAGAAGAACTGCCCCTTACCCCTTGCTTTACGATAATTATTCCCAGTACGTCATTCAATGGGCCCCTATCTTTTGTTCGAGCGCAGAGTTTTGATTGCCTTTATTCTCTACTACACTTATGTGTTCACTATTCTGTGCGCTTAATAACCGACTATCTTGTTCGGCCTAGCACCAGTAAAGATGTCCATTCATGGGCTCACCTCTGTATTTATTGACAACGCAGCAAAGTCCACAACCACAATTTAGAAATTTTAGAAACGTTCCCTTCATAGGCGCGACCTTCCGACATGTACATGCGTACACATGGACGTCTTCTACAACCACTTGGTGTCACCTATGTTCTAACTTGTGTGGAGCATTTTACGTGTTGGCAGCTAAAACTCTTCCCAGACCATTTATGGAAAAAGGCGATGAAACAGTGATACCTCATGGGGGGTTTACAGAATCCAAGGTGGTAGGAAAGATGGAGCAGGAAGCTGAGTAGTGAATGATTCAGCAACAGCAGATAGATTGTTTATGGCTCGATCTCACAACGCCATCCAAACCACTATGCCTGTTTTATTCCAGATAAACCTGTCTAAATTCAACCAACACAAGATGGGTGGTCCTTTATTCTAAAGGCAAGAAACTCAGACCATGTAGATCATAAACAGTTAAAATTACAATTAGATCCGCTTACATGAAGTGCAGTCATACAAAATTACTAATGCTTTGAAAATGAGAGTGCAACAGGATAGGATGACCCTAAAATAATTACAGATGCAGATCTCGAAAACATAAAATTCGATTAAATTATGGGCAAGGCATGTTTTGCAAATAATTTGTTAGTATCTTAAACATATGTTTCGAATTCGAATTAAGGTTAAAAGAGGAGAGTGGAATTCTATTGACTGAAAATGAACACTGTGTGATTTAGAAGTGACTCACTAAACAGATTATATCATTATATGTTGTCTTACTAAGCCAAAAAACAACAAAATCGGGTGCCCCAAAATTAGCTCTTAGGCGCACCAACAAAGGAGCTTGCCTCGTTTTGTTGTAAATACCATTTAAATCTGTTTCCTTATTCTTTAGGCAAGAAAGACAAACGATTGACATTGCAAACAGTTAAGATCCGTTTACACTAGGTGCAGTCTAATTAAGATAGGGAGGAGTGCATACATGTGAAAGCAAAGGGTAGGTAATTTGCCAAAACGCCAACCTTTCGTCATAAGGTGAAGTCGGTGATTCCGAGTTCCATGGCAGCCATTCGAAGCGCGTTGTCTGCGTGCGCACAGTTTGGTAAAGAAGCAAAAGTACCGTCCGCGACTTTAGGGTCCGATGTAGGGTACAGCCTCTCCATTAACAGTTCCTGCAATTTAGCCAACTTTTGATTTTATTTTTTGTTTTGTAAGTGATCCAGAGATGTAGCTGCAAGAAAAATGATTGGTGACTGTGAAATCTGTCAAAAGGTTTGCTGTAAGCACGGTTATTGTAAAGAAGAGTAGTAAAACAATCTGCAAGAAAGTACAGCGAAATACTAGGCGTGGCTTAGTGATGGAATGTAGCACGTAATTCCTGCATTCAATTTGCTGCTAAAAGAGAGCTTTGGAGGATGTTTTGGAGACAAACCCTTCAGCCAGGGCATAGCATCCTTACCAATCGCAATTCTTGATGCTGATGTTAGCCACATCTACACTTGGCTTCAAATTCATGCCATTAACAAAGCAGCACATTGGTTCACATTACACCACAGGGTACACTTGCATAACAAATCGCCGTCAGTTTTCAATGCAATACCACCACCGCAGGAATAGCTCAGATTTAAAACTGGGAATGACATAAATGGTGTCTATTAACGCGTTTAATTCGTCTCTAATACAAAAGTTAATGTGAATATTTTTAAATTAAATAACAAGTGAACCTGATACGGTGATTGGTTCAGGCTCGAGTTTACACGCGGTGTTTTGCCAACATTCCTCCACCACATTATCCCTGTCAATTCCTTTTCTACAACTATTTCTTAATTGTGTCTTATTTCTTGCCTTCGACTCATTTATTGCACCCATATTTCTCATTTTCTCCCTTCTCCACATTCCACTTACACGTCAGCAATGTTCTAGTTTGATTGATCAAGGCCACACAAGCTGTTCCTTCTACGAGATACTCAGGATTTAGCGGAGGCCGTCAAGGCTCCATAAACAGTATCCAGTCTTTTTTTGCGTAGGAACTTAACCAAACGTGTTCTTTGCAAGGCGCAAGTGTTTAAAAAGGCATTAACGCATTTAACAGAAAAGTTCCGATCTCTTGCGCTTAAGGCTTTGCAGCAGCACATCGATAACGAGGCGTCTAAGGAACAACTTCCATTTAGAATGTTTTCTGAGATGTATGGGATGATGGGATGACCTCAGCACACTTATGATATGAAAAGTTGGTTTGCGAGCCTGACGAAGTAAAACAGCGTAGCTTGTGAAGCAGTTCCTTCAGCGTTCAAGGTCGACAGCATTCTCGGAAATTTTAGACAAAACGTCCTCAACATGACTTTATTTCTCACACAACACAACCGAGCAGTTGGATGTGTCTTCTGACTCGCAACTGACTGACTTACTTCTGTACGTGTAGCCTCCTGGTTAAGTTGACGAACAGGTCGGACAACTTGTTGAATAGGAAGTTTGCAACTGATTTGAGCAAAATGGTTTTTTTTTTGTTGTTACACTCTATTACAGACATCTGTGCTATAGATGCTCACCCGAAACCGCTACACGACATCTTGGCTAGCCTATCAAGTAAATAATTGACATGGCCAATTCCAATTTTCTGATTCCCCTGACAACATAGAAGCCACGGCATGATTCGAAACCATGAATCGCAGTTCACGCAAATGGTAACCTCGGAGCTGCCAATTGACACCTACTTGTACGACTAGCGTGGCGTGGTAACTTTAATCACCACGCTCAAAACGTCAAGTCGAAATCTCGGCGGGTGACCGTTGCTCATCGAACCTGCCATGTAAATAATGGTGCAACGTTGTAGTAAAAATTGGGTAAAAAGGTTTCGTGTTTTGTATATAGGTACTAAGTGCCATTTGTCAGTGTCTACTAATTTAGAAATAGTCAATTTGTTTGTCTCTGGCCCTAGATATTTAGGTAACATCGACTTGGTGGTTAAACGAGTCACTGGGTTACAATGGACCTTCTGTGGCATTTAGTGCTAAAATTAGCCCCCACGTGCCACTTTCACAAGTTCTGTATGTGAAAAGTCGATTTGGGAACGGCATTTGGTTATTCCAGCTAATCTGTCACGTTTTAACTCTAAAATTCAAGTGCGCATACGTTCGACATTGGTCATGTCGCTGTTGAAATAGGAAATGAGCTGTTCCATGAGATTAGGCCTATCTTAGCCCGCGTCTCGGATTTGTCTAAAATTTGTGGTGAAGACAAAAACGAAATTGCACTGCAGACCTGCTTTGCATTGCGATAAATTTCACTCGTTGGTTTTGACAACTCGTTTGACGTGTACTGATTGTTTTGTGGCTCGACTCACCAGCAATCCGTTCAATGATGTCGTTCACAAACGAGTTTATGATGGACATCGACTTCAATGAGATGCCGGTGTCGAGATGCACCCGACGGAGCACCTTCTAGATGTAAATGGCGTAGATCTCCCTCCTATCCCTATTCTTTGCCTTATCCGTCTTCGGTACCTTCAGCTTCGAGGCCCAGTGACAATCATATTTAAACTTTATTTGCAGCGCAATGTATTGAGCAAAAACAATAATGTTTAAACAATAAGAGGAAGCTGTCACGCTCTGGCCACTTACGGTAAAATGGCAAGATATTGCAGGCATGTTGAAAAAAAGCGATGAGCAGGGAGCATTCCAAAAGGTCCTCATTAAATGCATCTCAGATGGACTTCAATGTCACATATGTCCACACGAAGGTCTGATACCGGTGCACTGATTGTTTCCGATTTCGGATTCGTTCTTGATGGCAATACACTTCCAGTCAGAGCCTAAAGTCAGAAGGTATGGCAACCACGGCACTAAGGAACTTCAATGACCAAGAGATGGCAGAAGTAACAGTTACATATTTAAGCCAACGTCATCGTTGCTAGGGGCATCGGTGGCCGGAATATCAGTGTTAAGATCCTATGTCTGTCTGCTGCTGAAACCACCTCTGGTAAGTGAATACGACACAGAAGGCTGGAAAAACACAATGCCTGTTTTACTTATCTGGTTGCGTTAAAAAAAGTAATCTTAATCATAAGTAGGACTCATTTGTGTAATTGCCACACAAAAGAGGATATTTACGTTGATTGAAAGCATTAACTTGCGACAGAGAACATCAGTATCAAAAGGAATTTTTTTAAAGATACGTAAAATTTTTGTGCAAATTCACAAGTATTGCACAACTTAAATCTACTCAAATCAATTCTAGTTTAAACGGTAAAATAGCCATGCCAACAAATTGTGAGCAACGAAATTATTTCACGCATGTGACTGAGG
>UXSR01000776.1:0-18362 GCA_900604375.1 Mesocestoides corti
AAATAGCAAACGGTTATAATCGCGATGAACAAAATCCAGATGGCGAATTCCCAACAATTTATAGTCCAAATTGCCATGCTGTGTTCAGGATGCTCAAGAATGAATCTCAGAAGCCGCTTTATGCGATTAGTCCTGATGTTTACTGGGTGTTCGTAGTGACATTCCTAATGAACCTACACACCTCCAGAACACTATTTGGCGCAAATGAATGGGAGCGCATTCCATAAATTGGACGCATTAAGCAAATTTAATAGAGCCGCAACCCACCTTGGTCGACCGAACCCTCTGGAATCACCAACTGTGTCATCGAAGGGCAGCAAGTTCGTAAAGTGAACAAGTCAACAAGCTGACCTGGAGAACTGAGGTTGAGATGTGAAACAAGTATGTTGCTATGGCTGCATTCATTTTCTTGAATTCAGATGTTCTGCTCTGCCTGCCGGCATGTTGCAGGTGGCTGACGTTTGTGTCTGAAGCGCAGATCATTGCCTGGAGGCTTGGCGAGGAGCTTTAGCTCCTATTTGAGAAGTTTGGGGCAGAGTTTATTGAAAGCAACCAATCAAAGGCGTTCTATCGAAGCTTGATGACCTCTTGGGAACCTGGTTTGTTTGGCTGATGGATGATAAAACAAGAAGCAACTATATTACATTTCGCTCGAGGAAGGGAAGAGTTCGCAAAAAGGACTGCAGACGACTTCAACGATGTATGTTGAACCTGCCACAATCGTTTGTGCTGTAAACGTTATACGTAAATTGCTAATGGAAAATTACAACGAGGCTTCGACGATGCCGTCTTCAACACAACAGTTTCAGAATGGAAACTGTAGTGTTTGCTAAAAATCCTGAGGACAAGTAAGTTAATGTCTCTTTTAGGTAACTAAATTAACTGTCCTAAAAGCTTTTATTCTGTGAGTTTACTTTGGGGTGGTTCTACATAGAGAACCATAACTCTACATAAGAGATTAAATCAGAATGCCTCAGCTACCATGCTTCGTATCCAGTGTGCCTGTTTTCGTGCATATTCTGGTACATGCGCAATAGAACTACGGAGATGCAGATAATTTATAATAAAACTGGGTTGATTATATCTTGGTTGATGCATTCGGCAGGGGGTAATGCCATATATCACTAATTGTGGAATTTATCGCAGCAGAAATGAATTGAGGCATGTGTTGATTGGGACACCCACGTCTGATTATACGATTTGTGGCTACTTTTGAAGTCAGTAATCGTGTAAGCCCACACCTGAAGAGTGTACAATCTTTGAGACCTGACTTTTCATAATGCTGAATGATTTCAATAAATCAACTTGGCGCCATCTTTGTAGATACCACAGTTAACGAATGAAGAGGTGAAAAGGAAGATAAGGGAAATCCGTGCAACAGCTCTACGGACTGCTTTGTTGATGTTGCAAGTGATGAAATAGATTCGGCTTTGTTAAAGCCGTCAGCGTTGTGATGCCGGAAATCTACCAGATGTGAAAAGCACACATGAAACCTGTGATGTGGCCATGGTATTCACCAACGCGTCACCTCATGAACTGCAAACTGTTTCAGTTTATGGCTTGAATTTTATTATTAAAAGACCACTAAGTACAAATTGCATGCTTCTTGCTTCCGGTTTATGTCATGCATGAATTGTATGTGCATGTAATCAAATAGATAGACGACGAAACACCGAATCGAAACATGATTGACAGTTAGAGGTTCGCTAATAAACTCTTCTGGCAGTATTAGCTATGACACGACTTCAGGAGTGGTTTATGACACAGATGAATTTTCACTGCAGCATCTAACTTTTTATTCAACTTTGATTCTACACTGGCAATAAAGTTATACTAGGGTTACCTTTGTATTCCTACCCGTAACAGGAAATTTTATCGTAGCGGTGTGTTATGATCTGTCTAATCATCACTTACATTCTATTCATTTAACAGTTTTACCTTCAGTAACGTACTGCAATCTGACTCCCTGCAATGACATGTGATGTCTGAGGTGGAAGGAATTGCTGCCCCCAACGATGGAAAGGTACCCTGTTCCTTGCAAGCTATTTGACTGACATAAATCGAGGCTCAGGTAACGTGACAAATTATTGATGTTGCTTTTCGCCATGACACCGTCGACAGATTGTGTCGTGAAAGGGGCTCTATTGGAGACAATTTATTATTAAGACAGCAGGGAATCTATCACGACGAGTTTAGTTAAATGCTCCCATATCCAACGATGACGCACTAAATTAACTCATTCTCTTTAGCCCAAAACAAGCCGATTAGTAGGAAATGTATTACTGATTTTGCATATTTATTCAACGTGAATTGATCGTTGCGTAGGGTGCACGTACCTTTAATATGTCAGCATCTACCTAGGCACATTAATAAGAGGTTGTTAGTTGAGTTATCGGTGACCAGTGAACTGGCATAATCAAATATATAGAATTTCCCCTAAGTGTAGTTCATTCAGAGCGAATCTAAAACTTTTTGGGACCATTATCTCCTGTCTGTAACAAAAATATACCATCATGTTGATTACTTTCGGTTGCTTATGACTCTCCTAATCACCATCACCCCAACTTCCAATTAGTGCGTGTTCCCCAGAATTTGATTGCAAGCCGACTCCTGTAATACATGTAAGGAGAGGAGGTGGAAATCGTTGCCACGAGCGACGGAAAAGTGCCTTGTTCATTGCAGACTTTTTAAGATAAGGCGATTGACTGACGCTTGACCTAACAGGCATGATTTGATGTTTAGAGAACGAGCATAGCAAGTGATTGCGTTTGTCGCCAGAAGGCACTTGCTAGTTTATCAGGATTGCCGTAAAAAATGAATGATTTTGGTAAAGGAATTATAGTCTGAAGAAGTATGTTCTATGGTGGATCGCTTCTAGTTTAAACACTATGTCCTTCTTGATTTAAACGTCGAGTGAGTCCTTATGTGGAACACTGTGTGGATTTTGTGATTACCAACTGCCAGGAATCTGCGTTTCTGTGACACCATTTTACAATGCTTCAGTTAAATGTCTCCCTAGTCCTCTGACTCACGTGCATAATCGGGCATACCAAGTTCACTTTAATCAATTTTGTTTGTCTAGAGGACTACACTCATGTGCTACACACAACGCAACACAATTAGCATGAGTTTGCACTTAGTATTTGCCGAATCAAGGTGTCCTAGCCACCTCAAAGATGAGCCAGCATGTAATTGGATGTTGGATGCTCCCCTAGTCACACCTGCCGTAGCAAGTGAACCCAAGCTGTTTAGACGGCAGCAGGTGGAGACGTGAGAGGTGAATAACCGTTTGTATTTTGTATATTCAATGGCGCAATTGATGTGCGGAACATTCACATCTTGTTTGTTAAATCTACTCTTCCTATGTAACGTTCTGTGTGGCCGCATTAATGAAAGCTAGACAGTAGGGGTCATTGGTAAATTCAGAACACCCCACAATCGTTGACCGGAGACACAAGGTGAGACCTCAAAGGCATCCACAGTTAACTGAGGGGTGGTGCGCTGCAACATTGTTTTGCATTTTTTTGATGCAAAAAATGGAATGGAACGCACAATTCACCTATCCTAAAACGTTTCGAATTTTAGATTGCTTCGACAGTATGCATACTGTCTGTCATCAAGTCATTTCGCAGGTTCAACCAGAATAGTACTTGCATTAAACACCTCAAGCCAAGGCGCGATCATGGCATTATTATCCGCAGTTCTTTGGTGACATTCAGAATGTGTGGAAATGAATTGGTGTCTACACGCTGCTTTGGCTGCCTCCACAACGCTGCTTCACAGATTACACAGGCTCATCATTTTCTCGTGGATGCTGCGACTTTAAAAATGGCCTTTACCGTTAAAAATCACCGTCTACGTGCTTCGATGTTGATGATTGTATTCCTGAAGGCATTCCAAGTCAACCTGCTAACAGCCAGAACACACGTGAGTGCAAATGAACGCGTGCGCAGCTGGAACCTCCTGCAGCACCAATTGTGTCATCAAAGGGCATCAAATTCTTAAAGTGAACAAGTCAACAGGCTGACCTGAAGAAATTAGGTTGAGCAGTAAAACGGGTATGTTGCTATGGCTATGTTCATTTTCTCAAATACACATGTTCTGCTATGCCTATTTCTATGTTGCAGGCCCTTCAACTTGCCGATTGAGAAATTAATGAGCAGCAAATCAGCTGTCATGCCATTGAAAGCGGCTGTCTACCAACGGATAATAGATGCGATGATGTACACAATGTTGTGGCTGAATTTAGTGTCCTGTCGCCGGAAGCCCAGGTCATTTCCTGCAGATTTAGTGAGAAGATCAAGCGGAGAGAAATGCATTCTTAAGCATTCTGAACATAGCATGGCAATTTGGACTATAAATTGTTGGGAATTCGCCATCTGGATTTTGTTCATCGCGATTATAACCGTTTGCTATTTTTCATTATCATTGTTATTGGCAAACATTGACTGCAGTATTTTCCCCCTTTGTATTGATTCATTCACTTTCAAATTTAGTATTGGTGTTAACTTTCATGGAAGACTGATGCAGCAAACGTTCTTTGCACTAGGACTTCTGTTGTCTTGAATTAACGTGGGCAGATGGTGGCGCATTTGTGCCATGTCTGAGTGCTAGTGCGCGAAGGTCATCTCGTGCTAACAAAAGGTTTGGATAATCTCCGCAGAGACTTGTGCGTGTGTGTACCGAGAAGCATAAGTTTATTTAAGCAAACACTGGCAACTGCTTTTTTGCACTACCGTTAGCTAGGAATAAAAGCGGGAATTTGCAAAAGCTCACTTCTCTTTTGTGTTCCTTATTCAGGTAATGTTGGGTGTTACTGTTCTGTAGCATCTTTCAGTATTTCCTTCGAGGTAATGCAGTGTTGGGCAGTTGGTGTCGTTCTTTGTGGAAATAAGGTGGGATTGAGGCCGAGGAGGAAGTGTTGAAGATGGTTCTTTTGAACTGTTCCAACACTGTCGAACGCCATTCCTCCCACATATAACCACGAGTACGTAGATGTGTATTTAGCTGTCACCAGAGCGATGACCCTAAATGATAATAGACAATTGTTTTTAAATGATCCAATTTGCATTGTAATGGTCAAGTTGAAAGCCATGACAAAACAGTCAGCGATAGCTGGTGTGTTTCGATCTACTGAATTAAATCAAGTAAGATGTCGCGTCTTGAGATGTAAGTGCTGCATTGCCACATCTGTATTGTAATTTGTGGACTAGGATTGAAGAGAAAGCACTGCAACAAACAGTTGCTAAGGATGTCTGCGGACTCATTTTTCGGTCTCAAACGCAGATCATGTGAACTGTCAAACCATAGAACTTTGTTGTTTAACCATAAAGCGTGATAAAATGGAGTACTGGGTATTTGTAAGGATATCCGTATCTCTACTTTCAAATATCTTTATCTATTTAAGAAGCACGTCTATGGAATTTGCCATCACAAATATGTTTAATATGCAGTGTACTAGACAACCTAAAACGCTTTCATTAACAATGGGTCGGCAGGCTTGCATGGTGAAGAAGAGGATGCAGCTGTAGTGGGAATAGATAAGATATTCTCGAATAAAGCTGCGCCTTTTTGCACAGTCGATTTTTCCTGAGGAAGGGAAACTGAGGTGCGGTGTTTCTGGGTTGTAAAATATGTCGCAAACCTGACTGTGATGGACTGCACGAAATTGAGGAATCCAGTAGTGTGGCATTGCGTCTAGATGATTTTGAGTGAAGTTTTTTAAGCATTGAAATTGAAATAGTTAATTGAAGAAGGATTTTTTAATCAATCAAAAGGGATTGAGGAATGTGGAAATGAGCCATCACTAGACCCAGAAATATAAAGAACCCGTCTGCAACTCGAATCACCCATTCTCTTTAAGAGGATGAGCCTAAACATTGTCGTTTATTTATTTTGAAACGTGCAGCACCTAAGCTGGTTTGTCTGTTTAGGACGTGCACAAATACAGATCACAGGAATCCAGTGTAGTCTACTCCACAGGCTTCTAAAAGAGGGTTGAATCCATCACTGAATCGGTTAGTAGTACCTTACGCGTTGGATGACCGAACATTTGCGTCAGACTTTCTCTTCACACTGGTCGCTGATTCCGTGGTTAATCAAATTCATTCATAACCAGCGCACTAAAATGCCATTTGATCCTTAGCCGTTGATGACACTGGACAACAACTGTACCGTGATGCAATAACCATGTCTGGTTGGTGTCCACTGATAAATTATTGGAATAAATATAATGGCTAAATTTGTGCTTAATATGGAGGAGCATTCATCATCTCTGTGGGCAAACTATTGAGATCCTGTAAATAGGCGCATCGTTGGCTTAATTAGGCTATACAATTAACTTAAACTTGATTTTAGACACATCCTCAGCAAATTGGCGGGTTATTTGCTGCGACGTTGTCAGCCTTTGCAACGTTACATTCTGCAAAATCGGGATATCAGAATTACACTTAAAAATTTCAAACTTAATACCGTTTTCCTTTTTGCTGTTTGTTTGATATTTTCTGTAAGTCAAGTAAAAACAACGGCGTTATGTGGCAAACGTACCTTGTCTGAGCTTGTCTAGTCCACGAAGAGCTCATCAAGCTTCTCTAGGACGCGCCTGGAGGTTGGCAGGTTGATTTCCATAAACATATCTACTATGAGCTTAAGCTCCTCGCTTTTATTGGCTTCACGGTTGATTTGCTGCTCCTTTATTTCCCAATCGGCTAGATTAAAGGCCTGCAACATAAAAGTAGACAGAGCGGATCGTCTCTATTCACTAACATGAATGTAGCCTTAGCAACATAACTAGACTTTACGACTGAATATGCTTGCGGAACCAGTAAAACTATCGTATTTCAGCTACATAAACCGGTTATATTTTTATGCTTACACCCATTTAATAACCCCTCTCTAAGTTGTTTATCAGATGCCCCGATTCTCATTCAAGGCGTTAACATTTGCCATGTAACAAAACAGGCAGGACAATATCGCAGCCTGCCACCCCTCAGTTAACTGTGGATGCGTTTGAGGTCTCACCTTGTGTCTCCGGTCAACGATTGTGGGGTGTTCTGAATTTACCAATGACCCCTACTGTTTAGCTCTCATGAATGTGGCAACACAAAACGTTACCTAGGAAGAGTATATTCAACAAACCAGATGTGAATATTCTGCACATCAATTGTGCCATTGATTCTACAAAATCCATCAAAAAATAGGCTAATTTGCGTCAAATCAACATGTTGCAAACGGTTATGGACCTCTCACGTCTCCAGCTGCTGCCGGCGAAAAAGCATAGGTTCACTTGCTGCAGCCGTGGTGACTACGGTATCATTCAACAGTAATACATCTCCTACCAATCGGCTTGTTTTAGACTAAAGAGAATATGTTAATTTGGTGCGTCATCGTTTGATGAGTGAGCATTTAACCAAACTCGTCGTGATAGATTCCCTGCTGTCTTAACAACAAATCGTCTCCAATAGAGCCGTCTCTAATAGGGGTGACAAGTGTTTGCCTATCTTGACTGACGAAATAGACCATAGCAGGCCAGGTTCGCAAGTCAAGCTAAAATACGATATTGTTTGAGAGGTTGGTTGCAGGCCTGCCCGAAAACCGCACTGCATTTTTCCCAATTCGTGGTCCAAATATTCATATTGGACGTTTAAAGACACCTATCCCAAAACACATCTTCACCTACAGGCCAACTGCAGATAAAGAAATTATATTTTTCGCAGGCACATGGATTATTCTGTCCGCTGTGTCATCGCGACCAGCACCATCAGTAATTTTTCAAAATATGTCCGTTAAATAGCTTCCACTAAACAGTGCACCTTTCCGTCGTTGGTGGCGGCAATTCCTCCCACCTCAGACATCACCTGTTAATGCAGGGAGTTGGATTGCAGTACGTTACAGGAGGGAAAACTGTCAATTGGAAAGTGGGTTAATGGTGATTACGAAGATCAGACCACACACTACCACGATAAAAGTTCCCGTTACCTAGGGAGTCCTAATATAATTTTATTGCCAGTGTAGAATCAAAGTTGAATAAAAAGTTAGATGCTGCAGTGAAACTTCATTTGTGCCATTAACCGCTCCTAAAATCGTCTTACCAACGTCAAAATTCATTTCATATTGCAGGTTAAAAGCTAGAGAAATTCTTCTTCATGTAATACGAATGTCTACATTGGTGTTGCCTATCAACGTACAAAATCGCTCAAAGGATCTGCAGTTATGCTATAATTCCTAGCTTTTTGCACACACATTTTCACTTTTTAAAAAGACTTGCGTAAGTTCAAAATATCAAAATAAATATTAACCAAAAAAATGCTACAGCATAGTGCACCCCCTCTAATTTTCTTTGTTCATGAGGCCGAGGATGTACTATGTTCATTACCGGACAAATCAAGCTATGCCTGGCTGACGTGTATGGACATCTTCTCCTCGCTTCACACCCCAGTTGGCCGACACTTGTGTTAACAACTGTTGTAATAACTTAAAGGACAAAAATAATTGAAACCAATTCAGTTGCAACACAGACGCCAGTGTTTGAACAATGTGTTCAATATCACATTGCTCACAAAGTAACTTACCTGAGTGGAGAGTTGATTGAACCCGTTGCAGGATGAGAGACGCATTATCGTGTGGGTGAATCGAAAATTGAGATGCCTTGTGGATATTCCTGAAAATGAAAGGTTGAGGGTTATGCTTAAATCAAGGTCTTTGCATCTGAAGTGGGAACAAATGGAAGTGCAGGCAGCAACAGGATAAACAGTACTCATTTAAAAAGATATGCATGATTTAAACCACATAACGCCGATGGTGTCACTTAACTTACAGGAAATATCCAACAAACTGCAAACAAATCCACTTACCAGCATTATTCCTGTGGCCAATCATTCATGCATACTTTGACGAATATTACTGAGATGAAGCACCTCAAGATGGTTGAACTCTAAACAGCGTTATGACGCGCACTGCTAATAAAATAGGAATGCTGGGACGAAAAAATCCCTGACAACGATCAGTCCGGACTCTCAGGCATCACAGTTAGTGCAAATGACCGACAATTGGACTCACAACATGGTGACAGTTCATCTCTTAATGACGACAACTACATGATTAGTTTTTAAACACCAGTCAAAGACTTTCATTTAGCGTTGTAAGGCAATCACCACAACGTCATCCTGGTGGTCAGTCCCAGTTTTCGACTATTTCGTTTTTACAGCCCGAGAGCAGAATGCACACTTCAGAAGTGTTATCCCGCCTTCGAATTTTAAGGCGTTCTGTCAGCCGTTTACTAGGTACTCTTTGTGACTGCCGTCAAGATATTTTGCAGCTTCAACTACAACAGGACAAGCAATTAACACCTCAAGGATGTAGGCCATCGTGGCTTTATTTAGCTACTGTCCTGTGCCACCATTCGAAACGTTTGAAAATAAAGCGGTGGCCGCACACTGCTTTAACTGCCTCCACAACGCTGCTTCACACATTACGCAGGCTCTTCATTTTCTCACGTGCCGCAATGCTGCAACTTGTGTTCGCGGACGCTTTCCTAATCAACTTACAAACTGCCATAACACGAGTTGGCGCAAATGAACGCGTGCAAATTTCATAAATGGGGCGAATTAACCACTCACCCAGGATTAGTCAAGTTCAGTACAGCTGCAACTCACCTTGGTCGACCGAATCCTTCTGCAGCGCCATCCGTGTCAACTAGGGGCAGCAAGTTCGTAAAGTGAACATGTCAACATGCTGACCTGAAGGAATGAGTTTGAACAGTAAAACAAAGGCATAACACTGCACACTCACTGAGGTCGACTGTCGCCTCTGCTACTAAATAGTATGGAAAACTAAACCCTTCGGTAATCATTGAGAAATTAATCAGTGACGAGTGTGCATTGGTCCGATCGGAGTTGAGTCGGTTCTCGTCGAATTGCCCCAACTTCGATTGATCGCAAATACTTTTCAGTCGACGACAGGCGACTTGGCGTCAAGTCACGTTTTTAGTCGTCGGTTCGTGGTAAAATATTGCATTTGACTTCTGATGGTTGCAGCATTGAAATCTTCAGTTAGTTGAAAATCACCACATCAACCATAAATTTCCCGATGTCGATGATATTTCAGGTTTCTTTAACTATGTCCAAATGCAACTTCAATATAACAAGTCTTTTTGTGTAGTAATTAGAAAATCTGATTAATCAAAGAGATGCAGATGCGGATGTGCATATCAATGGCCATGAAATTCGTGCCACAAACGCAGTCTGAAGCCGGTCAGGCTTTGGCGCACGTCTTGGTCCGTGAAACTAACCAGCACGAAGAAGTGCACCAAGAGAAACAGTCGTAAATTTAAATTTTATTTCAACTCGATGAATAGTAATACAAAAGCAACATTTGCAGGTCTCTAATTAACTAGCATTGAATACTTCACTTTAACATCTGCTCTGCAATTTTTATACAATTAAATTAATTAATTCTACTAACTGCACTTTTACAATATTGCAGAAGTGCAATCCTGCATAATTCATCTAAACTCCATCAAGTCTTTTTTGGGATTCCGCAGCATGGTATTTCCATTGTAGAACCATTTAAATAAAGGTTTTTTCTTGCCTTCATTGCATCTGACTTGTAAAATGTTGTGAAGACATCTTGACACTAATCGCTTTTTTACAAAAAAAGGAAATTCAATATTTTTTTTGCAAAATAACACCACCTTGCAGTACAACTTTCTGACCGTGCCTAACTATCGAAAGATATTTGCCCCTGCGCTCCTTTGTCCTGTTATTATTATGACAGGAACTGCATTACATGCACGTACACCTGGAGACGCGACATCTTACTTGACTCAATTCAGTAGATCGGGACGTGGCAACTATCGTCGACAGTTTTGCCATAGCTTTCAACTTGACCATTACAAGGCAAATTGGATCATTTAAAAAACAATTGCCTGTTATCATTTACGGTCATCGCTCTGGTGTCAACTAAAGACACATCTACGTACTCGTGGTTATATGTGTGAGGAATTGCGTTTAACAGTGTCGAAACTTTCCACAAGAACAATTTCCGCCTCGGCCTCAATACCATCTTACCCCCACTAAGAATGATATCGCCAGCTCAATTACTGAATTACCTTGTACCCCTACTCAAAGCTGTTAAAGAACAGTAACAAGAAGTGTGCTTCTGTAATTTCCTGCCTGCATTCCTAGACAGCGGTAATGCAAGGAAGCAGTTGCCAGTGTTTGCTTAACTAAAGTTATGCTTCTTGGTACACACATGCACAACGCTCGCAGCAGATTATCGAAACCTTTCGTTAGCACGTGATAACCTTCTTCTACTAGCACTCAGACATTTCACAAATGCACCACCATCTGGCCACGTTACTCCAAGACAATAGAATGTAGTAGCTTGATCTTAGCACTACCTTACAACCCTCTAATTAACAGGCCAAGACAACTCGAGTAGAATGGAGAAGAGGCGAGAGTGGACACGACTGGTTTATTGATGTCAAAACAACCAAGTGCTTTGCGTGCATAACAGACAAATGCTGACAAAGGCCAATAACAAAAGGCGTGAGTCGTTGGTCCACTCGGGCCCTCATGCACGCACACTCACGTGGGGTGGCTGTCAGTCTACCACGAGAAGTCCTAGTGCATAAAACGCATTCTGCATCAGTCTTTTATGAAAATTAATATCAATACTAAATTTGAAAGTGAATGAATCATAACAACGAGGGAAAAAATAATACCGTCAATGTCTGTCAATAACAATGTTAATGAAAAATAGTAAGCGGTTATGATCACAAGGAACAATATCCAGATGGCGAATTCCCCACAACTGATTGTGCAAATAGCCATCCGATGTTCAAAATGCTTAAGTATGCATCTCACAAGTCTCTTTATGCTATGCGTCCTGTTGTTTACCAAACCATGCAAGCCAATCAACGCAATGTCATGAGAGGTGGTTGGGTTACCTGGCTGATTGGGAGTTTGGCATTAAAAAAGAATTAGGGCTATTGCCACTAAGCAAAAGTGGAACTCAAGATATTTCGGCGACGTTTGAAGTCAGCGTCTCCAATCGCAACCTCTAAAAATCGAAGCTGTGTACAAATCGCTGCTTAAGTTCTATGACGAGTTTAGCGGGCGTGTTGGCGATAGTTTTTTTTCATTTATACATGTACTGATTACGCTTGCGTGCATGCGTGTGTGTTTGGTTATAATAAAAGCAAGTGAGATTGGCTTCCAGAACCTCTTATTACTGCCAACGTCATGTATGCGTTCATGAAAGACTATAAGAGCGGTGCATCATTTCTTGGTTACGCAAAAAATCGTATCTTGCACCTAGCGATTAATGTGTAGTTGGTGGGTGGAGCTGACGGGTTGAATCCAGAAATCTCCGCTTTTTAAATCTGAAGATTCATCTTGAGATTTAGTGTCCTCCAGCCACTGTTTTGGTATTCTTACTTGTGTGGCCGTGAACCACACCGCGGCCGCCATGTTGCATTCGCCTTATTAAGCTCCACTAGTACCAGAGGGTATCAAATAGGCCGAAGTAGGAGAGGTAACGCAAGTGTTTGGGAGATGGCGCCACCTAGTTGAGCTGTCGTGTGCTAGTATCAGTGTATTTGCAGGCTCGCATCGTTTGGGTAAGTAACTGGGTTTTAACTGACTGGCTGGCCGAATAAGTGAAGCGTCAACGGAGGAAAATGGGGTCGATTAGTTGGAATATTTGGCGTACGTCGTGAATGCACACAATTCACTAGACAACAAATTTTGCTATTTGACTTCATTCCTTCTACGACTACACTGTTTGCGTGAACACACGGAAAGTCGCATATTGATTTAAACATGCTTGGGCTACTCTTGCATTTTGAATCACCAAAATTATTAAATTAGCGACAATCGTGGTAGCTCGAATGAGGAAAATCAATCAACATAATACAAAAACAAAGTAGTCATAGTACATAGAGGTTCTACTGCATACTTTCTTAGACGTTCTGATGAGGCTTGTTGAACTCCTTTAGGACATATCGAAGAAGACGATGGCGTTTTACACGTGAATGGACACTATGCCTTCTACTTGAGAACTAAAATTAGTCGCATCGCTGTTCACAACTAACTTTGGCTATTTCTAGAATCACGCATTCCATCATTTACATAGGTCGAATTTACTAGACAAACTAATTCCTACAGGATGATGACTACATTCGGCCTTACCCATTTCGTGTACGGTTGCGTTGAATGGGGCATTCATCACTCTAAAGGTCACGAGTACTCGACAAAAGCATTACACGCGTGCAGTAATCTGATGAATGGCAGGCACGATTTCATCGAGCACAGCTCGCTCTGGCGAATCTTTTAACCCATGTCAACGTTACTCTTTGCTTAGGTGTCACGAGATTTGCCCTGTTGAATGCCTTCTGGGAATCACTTGTTCGCCTTTGTTAAATCTGTCTTCTAAGTAAACTCAAAAGTATTCATCGGAAAGAGTGAGATGGACAGACGGGCGGTTGCCATCTACAAATGCAATTTGAGCAGATTCCCACTTGTTTATTCCAAAGCCTTAGGAAGTCTTCTTCAGTTGTAAGCAGACGAACATCTGGATTTGTGACATGACTTTAAAATCAGAAGGTCAAAAATTTGGAAGCATTAGCAATTGAGCTTCAATACTGAATCACCCAGTGAAAGTGTCTATAAGTCAAAATATGCAGCGGCAACTCATTGGTCAAGATTGTGTTGTGAATCGTGTTTATTCACACAACTTAATCCGGTAGCTCCATCTGCGACTCAGGGTTCCTCTTTTCGACGCATGTCGCCAGCCGCGCGGATCCTCAACTCCCCCTCCATTCACATTGATATTTGGATTATCCTCACATCGGGGTCTTGATGCCAGCGCTTGTATGATTCACATATTCAAGGGGTAAATACACACGCGCTAAACCCACACACTACATGACGACACCAATGTAGCTAAGCTCTGAAGTAAACGGTTGTGTCGACGTCCCCTCCAATCTTCTTCTTCGTCGCGGTTATCAGGGAAGCGAAGACCTCAAGCATCGGTTGGAGGTCTGTGGTAGGCCTGCTCCCCACATTCGTAGACGTTCTGATGAGGCTGTTTGAACTACTTCAGGACATCTTGGAGGAGACTATGGGGGTTTCAACGCGAATAGACACTATGCCTTCTACTGGAGGACTGCAATTTAAAAAAAAAACAGGAAGAAGACTTTGCAAACGAACCCTACTGACAGCTTCGTCAAAATCGCATTCAACTGACATAAGTTCCCATTTTTAATGAGGACTTCTAGCATTTACGTGTCATGACCGTTGGTTAATGGTTAAAATTGGTTGTTAGGCAACCTTCGACAGCTGTCAGATGTAGTGGTTTAACTTTATTCGATTGGCAAGGATAGTGGCACCTCGTCGCTCTGATGAGCACGGTAGTTCGACCAATTCGATCTACTTAGAAGAAGCAAGTAAGAAAAGCATAGTGTAGTATTCAGTCATGCATATTACAACAAGAATGAAGCAAATGAACTACTCGCCCTTTTACAGAGCTCAAAAATCAGTTAACCTGACTGGAAGCACTCTTGTCCGTGGACGATTGGCACTATTGTGCGATGTTAAAAGACGCTAAAGTGATCCGCATGTTCCAGCAAGATGTCGGAAAAGTTATTGGTGAGGAAGGTGTCGTGTGACGCCCTATCGATGCTCCAACATTGACAAGGTTAACTGATTTAGCTGAGGGTCGAGAACCAAAGCAAGTGAAGGGCATGTGAGTTGAAAATGCGACATGGCGAGGATCCGACGTGAGGCTAGCTGAGGCATGCTGAACCAGAATGCGCGAGCAACAGTCTTTGACCGAAATTTATAATATCTCATGACAAATACCGATCAGGCCAATGAAAGTGTCTAGGTAATAATGACTCTGGCCACGACGGTTAGGATGGTGAAACAATAAATTTTCTAGGGAGGTGCGTGCACCTCTTGTCATGTTATTTCATGTAAATCTTAGCTCTACTTTACCAGTTCTCGCTAAAACGCTATTCAGTTTGCCTCTTTTAAAAATTCACTGTTTTCGACTGAGTTCGTGCTTGTGTGTGCTGGTATTAATTAAACTAATTAAGATCACATTCCAGAACCTCTAATTACCACCTACTTCCATTACGCGGTCGTAAAAGACGTTTGATATGGTACGCCATCTCATTTTACACGTGCTAGGTTACGCAGCAAATCGTATCTTGGACCTTGCAATTAACTTGTTGTTAGTAGGTGGTGCTGACAAGATGAATGGCAGGTAGCACAGAAATTGCCGCTTTATAAATATGAAGATATATTTTCAGATTTAGTGTCCACCAACCATTATTTTGGTAATCTTACTCGTGTGTTCTTGAACCAAACCGGGGCAGCCTTGTTGCATTGACTTGATTAAACTTCACTGGTTCCAGAAGGCATCGAATAGGCCGAATTCGGAGAGGTGACAAGTGTTCGAGAGACAGCTGCATCAAGGTGTGTTGTCTTGACTACATATCCATGTATTTGTAGGCCCGCGTCGTTTAACTGACCGAATTGCCGAACAAGAAAAGCGTCAAAGGGAGGAGGGGGGTGCTGACACAGGGGGAAGAGGCATGAACAGACTGAAAAGGGGGCGGTTTTTTAGAATATCCGGAGCACGTCGTGAATGCACACAATTTTACTAGACAGAGAATCTTGCCATTTGACCTCTTTCCTTCTTTGCATAAACACGCGAAAAGTGTATCTTAATCTTTACCTGCAAAGCACTACCTAGAACCAGGCCTTGAATTTATTCTGCAAATTGATGTTCGGACACCTTGCTAATCCGATTGGTTGTTTTGTCATCAGACTTTCTGTAACAGGTTCACCAATAACCACGCAAACACGTTCGATCTAACCTCTGTGCAACAATTACAGTGCTGTTTCTTGAACCACGCATCTCATCAGTCATACATTCCTATTTTACTAATTTATTCAAATCTCATGATTTGGTGTCGATCGCATTTTGCCGTATCCATTTCGCATAGTTCTCCGTTGTAAGAGGTCACAAATACACGACAGAAACAGCACAGGCATGTGGTAACCTGATAAACGGGAGGCGTGATTTCATCAACCAGAATTTACACTTGCAAATGTCATGGCCTACTTTAAGATTAATCTTTGCTTAGGTGTCACTTAACTTGTCCTGGTAAATGCAATCTGGGAATCAATAGTTTGTTTTTGACAAATCCGTCATCCATGCGAACACAAAGACACTCATCAAAAATTGTTAGCTGGCTAAAATAAGCAATCTGAGCGTCAGGAAATGCAATTTGAACCATTTGGTCCCACTAGATTACACCATAGCCTCAAAATATAGTAACTATCGGAAAGAGGACAAACATCAAGGTCTGTGACAGGCTTTAAAAACAAATTGTAGACTATTAGAACATGTTAGTGAAAGCGCCTCAATAATGAATCATCCAGCGAATGTATCAATAAATCAAAATACAAAGCAACTACTCATCCTTCAAGACAAGGGCTGGATTGTAATATTGACATGCCATGCAGAAAGTCGTCTTTATGAAACAATTTTTTACAAATCACGAGCCGAGATGAAAATTGCAAACCAACGCTGAATAATCAAGTCTGAGTTGGGACACGGTTTTCTTGTTTACTTTAGCACTGGCAACAGTGTCATTGGGATCTTGGATGGATGGTCGGAGGACTGGAGATAAGCACTGTGGATTTGACCATCATCGTGACGAGCAGAGTAGAGAAGACCTGCGTCCTCCGCAGCACGACTTCAGTGTCCTCTCATTTGAGGCACAGGTCATTGGCATTGGGTGTAGGAAAGAGGTCACGCTTCTTTTGGCGACCTAACTGCAGGCAACACGTGGAATGGAATGTGGCACGGGTCTAGACAGGCGGTAGAATGTTGGCAGTACGCGAGTGCTATAGAAACTGTGCGAAACGTTCTCTGATGCCAACACAAACGTCATCGGTGCTAGCGGAGATAAAAACGTCTGCGCCCTGATGCACCTTCTACCTTCAAAGAAAATTTGTCCATTAACAAAATTCTATGCACATCTTATCAAACAAAAATATTTGTGACAGTTGACTGACAACTGGATGTCTCCTTCTCGGCTTTTAAACATGCTTGGGTTACTCTTGAGTTTGGAATAACCAAACGTGTTGCATTAGCGGCAATTTTCATGATTCGAATAAAGAAAACCAATTAACATAATATAATAAGAAAGTAGTCAAACTTACCAAACTGATTGGCTCAAATTTACCACCACCACCACCTGAAGGGCCATCAGAATTGGTTGCAAAATGTTAGTCTTCTGTCCGTTTGCCTGACATGAACGATCCTAGCGCGATTTCCTTCACACTAGAAACAAAATGTGAAGAAATTAAAGTGGGTCTACATTATCAGAGATTTAACTTAGATTGTGCATTGCCGATCAGTGTGCAGAAACAAACGGAAAAGTGTGGAGTTGCGTTAGATAGTTTGTAGGCAAGATGTCAAGACGTGTCAGCAACCGATGAATTCACTTGGCCGCTACAATATCTTGGTCATTACGTGACATGACTAGTGTTCCTGCAGGCCGATCAGGCAACGTTTACTAATTACGTTTAATGAATTGAAAGGGTGGCTATTTTAACAGACAGGCAGACACCACATTTTACCAAGTTTATTGTTCCAAAAAACGAATTGTTGACAAATGTCTGTAATACAACGGGAGTTACCACTACTGACGTTTAATTACTAACACAAACACGAACATGAAAGCCTGTCTACCGGAAGCTTGTACAAATATCTCGAGCTGCAAATGTAAGAACCACCCACCGCATGTACCACTAGGCAGAGAAGAAAATGTCTGTAACGGAACTATGACGAACACTCAGTCGCTAGACTATTTCCTACTCGACTAACTAGATAATGACAAGGCGTGAACAAAAAATCGATGTGAGATATCAAACAACACGGCGCCTTAGTGCCACACTCAAATCACTTACATTGGCAACAGAGAACGTGTCTAACTAATGAGGATTTCCATGTCTGTCAAGAATTTGACAAGGCAAAGAGCAGACATATTTTTAATGAGAATGTAGTATTTCAAAGTCATTACATTTAAGAAGATTTGATCTCCATATTTATAGCCGCCAGCCTACCCATCCACTTAGCACGTATCCCCTTTCTACGACCGACGTCTGCAAAAACCACGGTCGGTGGGTAACACGGAAAACACAAGAATCAATGCCTGTCTAATGACTGTAGCCGGCAATTAGAGGGTGAGTCTGGCTTGTGTGGCGAATACCTCGCACCCACTGTAACATTTTTCAAGGTACATTCATCAAGCTCGTCGTCTAGACAAAAAAAATTACTTATCC
>UXSR01000777.1:0-18335 GCA_900604375.1 Mesocestoides corti
GATCAGTGTTTCGGTTGTCTAACTGGTTGTTTTCTTGGTTACGGGCAAACGTACCAGTATGCACATGTAATATTAAGAATCTTGTGCTCAATTTGACATTGTTTGCGCGAAAAACTGGTCGTACATTACTCCGTTAGTCTGGTCACCGATGAGGAGCGGATGGTACTGATTTCTGATCGCAACGGAAGCAGTTCTGATGAACGCATGATGACCTCTCGTATTATTCATAACCACAAGTCTCCTCCAAAGACAAAGGCGAGAATTGTGAAAGTGCAGAGCAGCGCTCAAAACCAACCTTTTCCTCAGAACCCGCATAAAAAGCCGCCACGTGATGTACTGACAAATTTAAGTGCAAGTTAGCTGTGCCATTGTTCACCACTTCTCTGCAATTACAACCCCAGAAAAGCAGGTTGAGAATGTCCTTCTTAGAGAAATTCAACAAAGAATGCATAGTGGCCCATAACAAGTAAGTTTAGTTCTGCGTTAGAGACTCGTTTGTGCGGGTTAAATCCATGTAATGTTTTTTCCAAATAACGCGGTCCTTTAATCATCTGCTAAATTGCATTGTATTGTTTTGCGATTTTAACGGGGCAAAACGCAGTTAACAATCAATATATGAATCCATTATCAGTTGGCAAGATGTTGATTATATTATAACTTACCACTATTTTCTGCTACCTTGATTAAAACAAACTGCTGATTTACATGGTCAGGTCTCACGCACGATTAAGTAGCTTCTCACTTTTAGTTTTTTTGCAAATATCCCTAAACTGTGTTGAACAACTGCCCTGCCACACTCCTTTCCGAATATTAAGTAGCAGAAGTAACACTTTTAGGCATGTCTTTGATACTTTCTCAAAGGCTTGCAGCCAGTATTCAAGAAAACCACTTAGGAATCCTACAATCTCGTGAACGCTCACATGTTTGCAGCCTGGAACCAATTATTCTTCACAAGCCCTCTGCATCTTTTTGATTGGATGGGACAGTGCAAATATTCAACTATCAGGTCGCATACAATTCGCTTCGTTTCCCCAAATTTCCAGTTTTAATAAAAGATGAATTTTAAGCAGATTAGTTGAATGATTATGTCTGTTTTTTCCCACCCCTATGCTATCGAGCGTAAGAGTAAAAATACAAATCTTGTCCACTGACATTTAAACTCACCCGCCAATAAAGCGCTACCTGCGTCTTGTCTTTGAAGGCTCCGTGCTCTTCACGGATGTCGTCCGCTGAAGTATGATCAGGAGTTGGCGCGACAGGCCCAAAAGCACGCTGAGTACCTCGCTCTAAAACGCCGAATGATCCACAGTGTTGCCCTCGACTACGGCGAGAATATTGCCAAGAAGGTCGGCACATCGGACTTCAAACTAACAGGTAAAAGTAATGTTTAAATAAAAGTACAGCCACAAATCACAAATTTACGCTCTTTTAAATGAATCAGTGCTTTATTTTAAGCAGTAAAAAACTTGCTTTTTTGTTTAAATAGGACCTGAAGCAACCCTCATGTGGTATAGCGAAATTGAAGACTACGATTTCGACGGAGGTGACCAAGTACAATGTGGTGGGTAAAAGTAATCGAGGAGCATCTATTACCTATCTTAAATTTTTAAATCTTAATTTTGATTCAATGCATTTTTTACACGCAATAATTCAGCTGCCTCAAATATAAATTTGACAGAATTATGGCCGCTTAATGATCACAGTAACTGTGTGTATGTCAAAGCTTACGTACCCAAATTAGCCCAATAAAACAATTACAGTATGTTTCGGTAGGGGAAAGATTAATGCTAATAATGATGTGCTGCATCCTTCAAAATTCATGCATTTCCAATTCCAGAGGATTTCGTCATATTCCTATTAAACCTCAATGCATCGTGTCACTTTTGGATTTTTAAAACCTAAATTTGCATTAGCCTTTTACCATCTCATTATTGTCTTAAAACAGTGCCTAAAATATTTGCAAATCCCTAAAATGATTTTGAAGATTTCTTAATGCTTTAACTGCTTCTTTTCTAATAGTGCGCATACACTTCTTTTGCTCTAAAGAATGTGATTACGTTTTCGCCAAAATGTCGACACACTTTTCATTGTTATTTATCTGTTGTGCAATTGTGATTCACAAAGCCCAAAATTCAACATGGTTTTCATTTGGTATAATGAATGCCAATAATTTTGACCATGATGCCAACAAATCTGTAATTTTTTTGTATTCGTCAACAAAAATTAAGCCATATCTCTCTTGAAGGCCACTTTACACAATGCGTTTGGGCAGATACGGATCGAGCGGGATTCGGGTTCTCAAAAACACGAGAAGGTGATGTAGCCATCGTCGTCGGACAGTACAGGCCGCCAGGAAACTTCTCTGGGGAGTTTCAGCAAAAGGTGCCTCGCCCAATCAGTGGAAAGATTGTTGTTCCAACTTTGAAGGAATTAAGTAGTGACTAAAGTTCTTAGGTGTATCAATTCAGACTAGATTTAATAAACATTTCACAGCTCGTAAAACACTTTTTATTAACGGGGTTTTTGCATTTGTCTCTTCACCATTCAGTATAGACTTGAGGACGCATGATCAATGATGATCTTCATGACTTATACCATGGTTGTACACTTCTTATAAGACTTAGGAATTTAAAACGTCTGTATGTGTTTTAGACTAAATTCAGATAGTCTGTCTATTATAAAACTGCTAAATTATTAAAGTATCTTAAAGTGAAATCACGTCCAAATTGCAAGAAAAATATTTCTAAATCACAATGTCGTATCTTGCCCGCAGTCTTCGATATATAAAATGTGCAAAAGATAATATAAACAAAAAGGTGCTGGAGGTGTTAAAAGCTGATATCACACAAAGGAAATTGCCAAATAAATCCTCAAACTATTGCTGAGTACCATAACAAAAATGATAAATTTGGTTATGTGCGTATAAATATCTTAGGATTTAATATTTAACGACAAAAATATATGTGCTCTAGTTTGTGAACAAATGCGTTTATAATTTATAGACAAAAAGTTAGTGGATATTGGTCATTTCATTCTGACAGCTACTTATTCGATTTCTAGGAATTTGCCTTGGATTCTGAAAATATTCGTGATTTATAGGATAACAATATATTCAAATTTTTCTAAGAAAAGACATTTGTATTGTAAAAGACCAGTTTACCTTTGCTTTAAAGACGCAATTTAGAGACATATGCAGAGATATTTGACAACAAACAAGTTATTTAAACACCACGTAGGAAGGTTATTCTAGATGTCTCAACAGTAACTTTATGTAAACATAAAAAGGTGCTAAGTTATAAGTAATTTATTTTATAAATTTTTCTTTGAAAAAATTTCATAATATTTTGTCGTTATATCGATAATATAGACAAATAATAATTTGTGTTTATTTAATTGCACCGTTGGTGCGACAATTTTGTATCAGCTGAACCTAACAAATAAAAGATGGACCACTGACCTTACATAATAATTCTGAATTTCTGGGAAGGAATGCTTTAATGTAATAAACCAATATGCATTATTTCGGAAGTTTATTTTTCAAACTTAATTTACATATTAATAAGCACCGCCCAATTTAAAAATGCTGTAATCAGTCTTTTGGCTAGTGCTTCTCGATTTTGATTCGCTTGACAGTTCGTTGTTTTAGTTTCCTTTTTTTGTCGAAAAGCATGGTCGCCTAGTCGAGAAGCCATGCATTTTTATGTAGCTTCCTGTTCCATTATATCATGCCTCATAAACTTAGGTGGCTTTTAAGGGTTTTTAATCATTGGCCTCTCTATTGCGTTAGGTTTTAAGATGTAAACCTTTTACCTGTGAAATCTACGAATCCCAAGTATAAAAACCGCCTGACTTAACCTTCATGTAGACCATTATTTCATTTAGTCACCTCTCGTAAACTAAATTTTGATCAAACGTAAGAGATTATGTCGGTGTAATTGCTATGCGGAAATAATATCCGACGCACACCTGCGGACATTTTTTACGGTTGAGGTATTTAACCTCTTAATATTTTCTTTCAACTTACGGCTGCAGCGACTATCGATGTGTCGTAAACATCCTGGAATGGGTACTTTTGTCTACCAAAATCCTACTTCTCCCTGTAACTTTCGGTCATTATCCTATTAAGAACTTAAAGCCTAAATTTTTTGGTCAACGTTGATTTCTCGTATCACAGCTTGTTAGGTGTTTCGCTTCATGTTTTGGCTTTGTTCTAATTCTACGACTGAACTTTTAAGGAATGGTGCTTGAACGTGTTTGTTCACTTGAATGTGCATCCTTTCGGAACTCTGCACCTTTTGTAATGCTTAGTAAACGTGTTTAAGTCGTTTTGAAATCCAATCTTTATTACCACTTATATGCATGACTATTAACAGGGTTATGCAAATAGCTGCTTAATACGGCCTTTTATTAAATACACTTTGACTGATCAGCTCTAAGTTGTGTGCCTTTAAGTCGTTAAGTGCCACCAAAAAATTAGTTCTGTTTTTAACGAAGTTTGTTTCAATTGTATTCGTGTATATTTTTGAATGTGCTTTCTTTAAGTTCGTCTGGATGGTACTTAGTTCTAAGAATTACCCCTTATTCACGCTTTTTGCCGACTCTCGGAATTATTTATCTGACGAGCTTATTACCACGTATGTAAAATCTAAATTTTTTTCTCCCATCAAGTTATGTGGAAAATTTTCGCCGGTCTTTGTGTCCGCCGACCTGCTGTGGTCTCTCCAGAGCTTTCGCCGTTCCAGCGTCGTGTTCAGGATTTACTCACCGAAATGGAGTTGGAGAAGAGCCACTTGTCCGCCCACGAGGTGCGCCACCGCAACGACCTTGAGCGGATGGCCCAGATGTTAAAAGACGGACACGATGTCAAAGCCACTCACAAATCTGAGGCGTCTAGCTCCCTTTTGACAGCGAAGGATATGGAAATCACCTGGAAAGCCTTCGAAAACGAATTCTGGGAGCAGATTGGCGATGTAGGTCAGTCCGTTTTGGTTCCTATCCTTTTGATTAGCCGATCCGTCACAATCGATCGGAGTTTAAAACACGGTGTCGTTCATTTGATATTTACCACTGTCAAAGTCCCGTTTGCTTGGAGTGTCCGTAGTCCTTTTTAAGCTACTAAATACATGACCCCCACGCGAACCATTTCTCCCCCTACATTTCTTTAGGTAGGCACTCTTTCATTCCCATGGACACGTTGAGAACCACTAAACGATCGCGCACTTGATTCATTAATTGGTAACTGACAAACCCCTTTCGAGTTGTAGTCTAGCTTTTCTCGTCAACCCAGAATGTTATTCTGTCCCTGACTTTCCAAATGTTTCCCTAGGAAACATGATAAACTCTTTTTCATTCCTACAACGAAAACTGTGACTCCCCCCCCCTAATTCATGCCACTTAGTGAAGCCAAAACCTTTTTTGTTTGTCGCAACTCCTTGTTGGGAATGTAGTAAAATTTCACCTTTAGGGATGCACTTTTCATTTGATTACTTCTCATTTTTAATCATTTGAATTATTCCTCAAGTCGACATGAATTGTCTACCACATTCATCGTTCCCTTTCTCGGACGTCTAGCTGTCGGGCAAGTGCTACCAGCCACCGGTGTCACGATCGGTTCAAATCCCACCTGCCTTTTTTCATCTAGGTGTCAGTGACAAGAGCACCAAAGAGGGTTTAACTGCCACTGCGTGGCGGAAATTAGACCGCAGCTTGGTTTTGGTGACTCGTCAACGACTTGGCAAATGCCTCGATTGGGGTTTGCCAGTTCTTGAAGTCACTGGTGATGATACTCTACGATCGGTGAGTTCCTAATTTTTACTATGATGCGTCAACACAACTTCCTGTCCCAAAAACCGCTTCGTGAGCATTTGGAATCAATTGTTCCAGGTCAAAATCTCCAGTTTAACAAGTTTACCGCCAAGGTTTCTGTCTTAGATTTAGTAAAAACGCCACAATACCTTTCTTAGTGTCAAAATTCCAGAAAGTGACCACCACTAGGTTATGTCAGAACCTGAAGGCATTCATTCCACTTGTTGAAGCACTTTTTGCGATCGTCGATGGACCTCGTTTTAGGTATTCAGTTCTCTTGGTAATAGTTTCGGTTATTGAGTTCGAATTCTCTTTTGCAGGTCGTAGAACATCTTGCACAAGAACTCCTGCCACCGGAAGCGCGTTGCACAATTGTCGGAAACGCTCCTATTGGTATGCACAAGTACTTTTACCGGACAGAAGATGGCAAGAAACAGGGAGTCCAAGTAAGTTTCCCCCGACCCAGGCATCTCAGAAATCTCGTGATTTCCGATGCCTGACTAGAGAGCAGCGTTGGTAAATTCGTCTGTGCGTCGATTGCACCTAATCCCTAGACTCTTCTCGTGGCATTTGTCTAGGACTCCACCAGAAGCAATCTGAATAGATCACTGATCAGCAGTGTGCTAAGGCTTTCATCCAATGAAATGTGGCCTACGCTTTCGCCAAAACCAACGACAACTTGTCTATCAAGCGACTCATCCTTAGATACCCTTTTTTGCAATGTCGGTGCTGACGCCATTTGGCTCTAGTTGAATGTTTAGTGTTCGTGGGTACCAGCCTTCTACGCTGCATTCTTTATCTCTAAAACCCCGTTTTTTACTGCCTAGATGTACTTTTTGAACGCATATGTAGACAAACTCTGGCACGGAGAAAATGTGAATGTGGATGGGAAGTCGGAGAGTTTTGCATGGTCAACCGTGGACGAGTTGAGCAACTATCTGACTGACCGAAGCTTTCTCAAACGCATCAGGACGTTTGTAGTCGACTATTGACCCCGAAACAACTCACTGCCCGCCCTAAACCCACTGCCTCGCCCCCACTTGTACAGTGCCTTTATCTACATTCGAATATAGCAGGTGTGTAGTTGACTCCTTCATGTTGCGTTGGTGTACCAACTCCGATGCTTCCCACGGTAAGTTTGCCCACATTGGAATGCTATGGGCGTCTTACTGTCCCTATTCAGTTGAAACCAATTTGTAAATTCTGGCAGCTGATTTTCCAGTGCTGGGTTTGCTAGCATTACTTCCCTCTGCGTTCAGTGTTAGCGTACTTCCGGGGTTGGTAGATGTGGAAAGCCACCGTTTCTCTGCACTTAGGTGTCTTGCTTGTCTTGACAACTCGTCCTAGGGCCGACTTGTGCTTCGTTTCGGTTTATCTCTGCAGATTCCTCCTGAGATGCTAGTAGTGCATCATGTTGATTCCTGGACGTGACCAGGGGACAGATTTTGAAGGTTTGAATCCAGCTCATTTTCGGTTTCTCGCTGTCAACCTAAGACCGTCCACGAAGCAATTGATAATCAACAGGTGCAGGGCTGGGAGAATTCGGTGGATGGATTAGCATGATTGCAATTCAACAGTTCTAGTAGATTGCTCCGCCATAAACCCAATAGTTTTTTTTAAACGAATTCCCCTTCTCGGTCGCCAGCCTCTCACACGTCTTTGCCACCGGTAACAAGTCTGTCCAGTGGCGATGTTTGACGTTGTCGCAAAAGCCATGATCCGTAACGAGCGACTCGCTGTTGCAGATTCTTTTGGGGACAGTTCATTTTCCAATCACCGAGACCCTCCCAATCCCCCTTCTTGCGCTTCATCCCTCGAAGTTGTGATGGAATTTTCTGTGAATTCCGTCTCCAAGCGTTTGGCTAGTCGTTCAGCATGAAAGGGTCCACTTCGAAAACGGGAAAGCCGTCTTCTGCAAGTTCCTTTGTTTACCACATTTCATCGCCACAAGCAATCTGATTTTGCTGCTTATCCTACACCGGCACCTTAATGAGACTTATCCAGTAAACTCCCCCCCTAATCTGATCTTTATATGAAATAAGTGTGGATGTCGGTAACCTAGACGAAATTGGTATAAATTAGCTAACGCGACATTTAAGATTACAATGGGACGAATTATTGAAAAGTAATATCTCTGACATAATAAGAACGGGCATTACCAATCCACCAACTTGATATCACCATCGCGGTGAGGTCCGTAACTTGCACATTCTAGAATGATTTAAGACGTTCTTCGAGGACCCCTATGCCGACTTCGCGTTTGCCATCGGATTATTCCGCAAAGTGGTAGACTTTGTTAGATTGCTTCGTTTAAGACTTCAGCTCGGTCGCTGCGTCAACAAGCCCTTCCTAACACCTAATGTCTGATTTCAACGTCCTCAATCTTCATGAAATCGCCGAGGAGACGCTTCGGCAGATTGCAACCACATATTTATCTGTTTCGTGAATACCTTGATACGCGTCTTAGCAAATTCAAGAGGTACCTTGGCTAACTCCGTTTCCTCACTTTGTAATTGCCACGGTAACTTCAAAATGTTGATGATCGCATCTTCAATTGTGAGTTCACACCAACATGCCTTGGGTTTGATCAAGTCAAATCATCGTCTATGCTTTAACATGTGAACGAACTACCCGTGGGATGAGTAAATCTTATTGCGCGTGCGTCCCCCACATCCAGTCAAATCACACTCCACTCATCCCCAAGGCAGTGTTCGGTGCAAACCATGATTATCACTTCAAGGGAAACATGGCTCTAATCACCCACCCTAGTAAGCCCTTTCCTTCCAGGTGACGTTTTCTTTAAAAAAAACTCGTAGAAAACTAACGCCGGATAACTCCTGGGATGCAAGATAGATCGAGGTAACGACTCCTCGGAATGCTGACACTTCCTTCCTTGTCCAACACCAAAGAAAGCCCTGCTATCAAAACAGTATAGTTTATCTACACATTGGCAAGATTTTAGCGTTTCTGCCTTTTCGTGGGGCCTTGCTGCCGCTGCAGCGGCTTCGACGGCGGTCGCTTTCCAAATGCGGACTGTCCCTTTTTGTTTGCAGAAGCAACACCCAACTTGGCCTGCCTCCAGCGCTCGCGGTTAGTTCGGTAGGTTGACGAGGCCACCAGATGCTCCACGAAACGCCCAAACTTGGAGCTTGCCAGTCTCTCGGCTAGGGGAGCCAGTGTCTCGGCGATTTCCTCCTTCGTGGAGCGTCCGGTGGTTTCGGGGAGAAAGGAGTCTGTTGCCCGCCAGACGGCTTCCACGACGCGACTTCCTGACGCATCCATTGCCAGAGGACCCAATTGTGGCTAAAACGAGGGAGCAAAACGCCCAGTAACAGTTTGTACACATGCTGCCCGTTTCACCTGATCCAAGCCAATTAGGCGTGAACTAGAGCCACGACACCTTTCACAGATTCCGCATGGTTGAAAGCGCAAAAAAGAGTGAGACTAGCTTGAAAACAGGGCCAAGGGAGTATAATACAGTGGTTCAGCGTTCTTCTGATTGAGTCGGGTTCTGCATCCGGATTCTGGAAATTCAAACATTTGCAGAAACAAGTTCGCATTGATTTAGGTCTCTGCATACACACACGCCGAGGAAACGGAAGGATTAGCTATCTAAACTAAATTTCAACTCAATGCGTGTTGGTGCCAAACTGACAACTAAAGCAACCAATGATATTCGTACTCTTTGGTCCAATCAACGAACGAAGTGACAACTAGCCCCTTTGTTCAACTTGGTGGGTTGCACGTGTAGAATACCCGAGCCCTAATAGGTAAAAGACCGGTACAACAGAACAGGCTTTATCGACCAATCAGAAGCCAGAGCCACGCGTCAGGCGCCTTCTATCCGAGTCCACCTCGCTGGCCACGCCGCTCATTATATACTGCATCTCATCCATGTCCTTCTCTGGTTGGCTGCCTTCCTTTCCCGCATGCCATTGGATCGCAGAGAGACACAGGATTGGCTGAGGCCAAGTGGTCCAAGATGTCTGCGCCCTAATCCGACACCACACACGTCGAGCGAATGTGGTGGGAAACGACGGTGTTTTAGTACGATAAATCTTCAACCTCTGTGCATCAATTTAAGTAATGTATACTGGCTAGGGTTGGCACGTGGCTAAATGTTTTGCTGAGGCATCTTTCAAGTTAAATATTGCGCCATAATGCTGTTTTCAAACCGCAAAGGAAATCATGACATACAGTTAAGTGAGAGTGTCCATTGTTGACATAGACATGATGTGTTAATTTCAACGTCCTAATCTACAAGAACATGTCTTCCTTCGACGTCTAACCTAACGTCAGCACGCTGGGAACTACAAAGCAGTAAAAGAACGACTTCACGAGTTCTCACCACTTCTGTGAGCAAAAAAAATATGCCGCATTAATTTGGCGGACAAGTCGATTCGCCTAGAAACCCCTTCCCTTGATGTCGGTTTCCCTACTGTCGTTCTGACACGAGAAAATCTCCACACATTGTGCACGTTTCTTGAACTCGATGGACGCCGAGTCAAGGGAGCACATTCAGAAGCAAAGTATTGTTCTCATTTTTAAGAAGTAAACGCAGTTTTCCTAATTCAACCTTCCGCTGAGGGCTGTTTGTGTAAAACTCGAATCGAAAGCGATTGCGAGGACCGGCCAACTGAAACTTGCCTTGAGTGTGGAAAAAATGCGCACTTTGCGTTCGGCGGGGACGGAGGGCGAGAGCAGGGCCGCCTCGAGCACACGATGCAGCATCTGATGGCGCGCCCAGGCGAACATGTCGGGACCCGCGAGGCACGCCAGACTGGCCGCAAGACGCGTCGGCCGGTGGTAGGTGAACGTGAGCATCTCCTCCGCGAGCAGGCACCCGGCCAGGTTGCAGGACGTCTTGTGCGCATCTTACAAGCAATTTTACAGTCGACTATTAGCAAAGAACGAACGAGATCTTACCCGTGGTCCATCGCTCGCTAGCCTGAGATTGGGCCGCGGCTCGATAAATAAGGCAAAATTTAACTTATTAGGGCCTAAGGGTAGTCACTGGACGTTTCGCAATTTTACAGTCTCTTGGCTTTCGCAGGGAGGTTGGACACGGAAATCCTTCTTACTACCATTAATATAGCTCTGTATTTTGCGACTTCGTAGTTGATCTACCACTGGAATAGCTCTGCGCTGACTGTGAGGCGGTCGTGTGAATTCGACGTTGGGAAGAAAGGCACTTAACACTGGTTTCACTCAATGGGTGATAATTGCAAGACCGTCACAAGTTATCGATTTTATTGCTTTTGTAAGCAGCCTTATGGTTTATAGCATTCGAAGGCGTGGCAATCCAATCTAGGGCAAGCCGTCTTGTTAAAATAAACGTCCGGGAAATAAGAATTAGTTCGAGTCTAAAATGACTACCTGCTGAAGTCGTTCCAACTTCCTCTCCTTCCACCTCGGGGCTAGCAGTGTCCCGTCTCTTTAAGCGAACGATTGATTTGATCAACTGATCATCAGTTTTCTTTGCTTTCAAGGGATATCCAAATGTTTCAAGAATCATCTGCAAGCCAAAATCCAGTTAGAAGTCGGTTTTTAGTGACAGAAAATGCTCATCGTCTTGTGGACTAGTGCAGCTGTCTAGCGAACAATGACTTGGACTCATGAGATGACCTAACAAGCAGGATCACTGGGTACATCATTTTTCGGACACCGCTACTACGTCTAGGGTCGTTTTGATCGCTTCACTCAACACCTTTGTACCTCCATTGAGGGGAACTCACCTTCTCAAACGTAAACTGGACTGCCTCACTGTTTTGCTTACGACTGGCAGTTGCAAGTACGGTGAGGAGGTAATGCTGACCAGAGTTGAGGGCTTCTAGTAATCCCGCGTCACCACTTGGACCCGGTTTCTCAAGGGCAGATAAAATAGCCTGAATATCATCGATCCTTTTGACTGCCCGGACAGCGGCGCGCAATACGCGACACGCGTTTCCATGCCCAGACAGTGCAGAAGCCAGTGGAACTTCGACTTCCCCATCTTCCTTGCTAATGGTGTACGTTAAGAGGTTTTTTCGAATGAGCTTTTGTAGCAACTTCCCCGGAAGAACGCTGATCAGTGTTTCCAAAAAGAAGACGGCCACAGGGTTGGAGAAACCCATTGGAAGTCTAGCAGGTATGATCGTGTGAATTAGTGAACCTACTGGATCTGATGCTGTCCGTGTAAATTCAATGTGTCACCAGTGTCGTTCGGCTTGAGTAAATTCGACTTCCGTAAAATGTGGGAACATATGGACCCAAAATCAGCTTCCAAACACTTCCAACATATAATAAGCAAGGTCTGTAGAAAAGGACTCGTTATGGCATCCACGACAAAGGCTAACTAATTCGGAGGAAGTAAATAAACGCTTTACCGTTGAATTGATCCGAAAGGAGAAATTTGTTGGCGAAATCGGTGATTCGATTTGTGTAGGAGGGATCAAGAGGCTCAGTTAGAGTTACTTTATCGACCTCATAAAGACCGGTGTGAGTGGACTTAGTGATCATCACTCCAGAGAGGAGTTGGATATAGATTCGCAAAGCAGGTGCGCCGTGTGGGTGCTGGAGGAATGTTGGGTAGTTCTCCCACATGAAATCCAAATAATCTGATATACATGAAGAGATGAGCTCATCTTGTCGGAGTTCGGGGTTATTTGCACAGTGGCGAATGGCTGCGTGTAAAACGTGATGGGCGAATTTCGTGTTGAAGACTGAATCCATTTCTTTACTGAAGGCTTTTATAATGCAACCCGTTGCCTCAGCGGTGGCAAATGGCATCATCTTCTCAACGTTGGTCGCGACCTTTCCGTTGGTGCAGACAGACCAACCATCTTTGCTGATTTCGTTGAAGGTTTGCAACACAAAATCGGCTGAGCGAATATTTCAGCATAAAAATATAGGGATAAAATGTAAACTACAGCCCAAATTAAATCCAAGCCGTCTCCGTTATTAAATATCAAGACCAAAACTGGCAAATTTCCATTCAGTTCTTCAGAAAATTTGAAAAATTCGTTACGCAATGCCCAACAAAGTGAAAGTTACAAGGCTAGACAATCATGAGTGGGATTAATAATTGACCAGCGAGCAGTCTCCGGCTAACTTCAGGAATTTAGCAAAATCATGCCTACTTCCGAGGCCACTAGGTGCTAATCCATACCTACAGGCGTTAATTGAGGATTAAATTGTGGCTAAGTGTAGTTACACTTAAAGACGAAAGATGAATTATGTACGAAGTACTGTCTGTACTTCTGCGGTCTAAAAACTTAACCGAGATTGATAATGTAAAAATCAATTATTCATTAAGTTATTCCGGGCAGTAAAGTTGGCACATATTATCAGAACGACAAAGGCAAGAAATGTGGACGTACCTTTTTCCTCAGGCTTGCATTTATGTAACAGAAACGCGGCTCTGTCCTCAAAATATTTTACTTTGCGTGGATCAACGTGTTTAGGAGCCATTTAAATTCGCAGTACACACAGGTTTGGTCACTTGTGAGAATTTGAAATGTACATCTCCACTGAGTGACCTTGATTTGCACTTATAAACCCTTGTGGTAAAATCGAAGGAAATCTTTAGTATCCAAACTCATCAACAAAAAAAAAAACAAATATTTGTTTAATTGGCTTAAAATATTTTTTAAATGTAGCAAAGTGTGGTCCTAAGATGCAACACACGGATTTTGTTAATCTTGATCAAGTTTGGCAAATGTAAGCTTTGGTCTCAAATTCACAACTACCTGGTTTATTTAGTGTAGAATGAAATGTAAACCTAAAGCAGCTTAATACTCTAATCACCTCTACATTAGCCATGATATATTTTGAAAATACTGTCCTAGAAATTTCACTTCTTATCTGGCATGTAGAATTCTTCGGTTATAATCACTACTTTCTTTCGAAAAAACCATTACACTTATGCTTTGCCGTCCAATAAACCTGGTTTTCCTTGTTTAAGTAAGAAATGCCATTAATTTATAACGTCAATATGTTTGACAGATTTCAGTAAATAGTGAACCTTTCCTTTATTACATTTTGAGTATAACAGTCACTTAAGCTTGTGACGAATGCGATCTGAAGAAGGTAACTCATTATTGTAATTAGTAACACAGATATTATAGCACACACATCAAAATAATGCCATTGATAAATAAATTTTACAGGCTCCCTAGATCTTGCTAAATATTTTACCGTTTAAGTGCGTTTTTTTTATATTTGAGAGATCATATTTTGTGCGATTTCATCGAAAGATACGTCTTTCTAATCGACTTGACTTTTGGCATCTAAATAGACAATTAAGTAGATTGTACTATGCTTGAGCGTAGAAATTATTACAAAACCTCTGTCATACTTTCCAGGGGCTGCTACTTTGTCCAGCCGAATTCATAGCGTTCACCTTAAAGATCTGTGTCTACATCATACTTGGCAGTTTTTTGACTATATTATTTCAGCCTATACCGATGTAGAGTTGGTGTTTAAATGAAGGAATGAGTGATTGCGTCGAATTTTTGAATGAAATCACATATTATTAAATTCTTTGCTTCCTGCTCGTCCATTTTCAGAGTCGGAAATTTCATTTACGGTTGCAATTTCTTTAGAATAGAATGTTTCAAAGTAGACCTTTCGGCCATTATTATCTAGACACGGTGAAAATTAATAAACGACATGTTTTCGGAGGACTTGTCAAAGTAAGCAGAGCATCACACATGCTGGGATTTGCTGAAACTACTTAATTGACACAAGAATTGTAAACAATTCTTGTTTACGAAGCTTTGGTTCAACCCAAAGTAATCTGAAGCCGACATTTGTTTCCCGCTCTACCGGCCGTATAAACAAATTGTGGCCAATCGACTGGCATTTTATAGGTTTTGACACTTGTTGTGCTCCAGACGCTAAGTCTTTTCAATTAAGTACTGTAGATCTCATCCTATTAATTCTACGTTTTGCCAATTTTATTCTAGACCATTCGTCCCAGTAAGGCTTACTCAAAATTGCTACCTCAGAACCGAAACGTTGATTTCGCTAAATTCCGACCAGTGAAGCGACAACTGTTGGCCAATAGAAGAGGCAGTTTATTCGGCCATTGTAAAAGTACTTTTCACTTTAACTTTGAAAATTTATTTAGTCGGGTCCTTATATCTTCCAACTGGCATTTATGTCGAGTTTTCAGAACTCGGTATTGTGTGGGAGTAGAAAATAGTTGCATCATCACTAACACCGTTTGAATCACGCATTCTAAGCTAGAATTATTTTCTGATTCTACGTGTAACTAATATTAAGTCTCGAAAAATATAGACAAACTCGGGCATAACTTCAGCCTTATGACCATGGTCATCATACCAATCTTTAGGCGTTCATCCTCGTTTGCACAGTCATCATCACGGATCTGACTCGATTTCGTCCTTTCCTAATGCCTCCGAAGCATCATGAATTTTAATTAGTAGGATGGAACAAAAAAGACGGGATCACATGTCCTGCTTAAAGTAGCCCACGTAACCGTCTTTCCCAAGTGACCTAAGCCATCTCATGTTACTCCCCTGCTAACTGAGACTAGTATCGCCGGCAGTTGCCCACGCCAGTTAATTGTTTGTTAATCCCCAGTCCGACAACAGGCCATGGACGCTAAAGCCTTAGTGATTAACTAAACGCGCTGTCCTCCAGCTAATAAATGATCGATTGTCAGAGGATTAGCGACCAATGTTGTGCACAGAGTCGTGTCATCTTCGTCGATCGCACACCACCTCAAACCGTCGGACAGCCCACAACCCACTGACGGACCGGAGCACCCTGCCCAAATTCCGTGAAATATAAACCGATGATTCACCTCTCCACACACACCCACACCCCACCCAATCTCCCCCAGCGTTCTCTCTTGCAAAATAAATCAGCACTGCTGCGGATTTATTGGATTCACTTTCACCACTCGACCTACGCAAGCTCCGAAAGTACACTCATGGGTGATTCAGTATCCCGCCGTACGTGGGAATCGTGCCACGTCGACTGCGCATGTGTGCCACTGTTGGTAAAGCAAGACCACGTTGCCTAGTGTAAATAAATAGAATCACATCATTGAGGTGACACGGTTACGCGGTTGGAGATTGTTTTAATGCGGTGTTGCGAAAATGCGCTTAAATCGATACACACTGGAGCTTAGGTAACAAAAATGTAATGTAATGTAATGCATTTACAAGCAATTGATAAGGTGAATTTTGTAAATTTTTTAAACCAACTTTGAGCCCTCTTTTGAAGTTTTGGATTTTCAAGCAACGGAGTGCCACCTCAAATAATTAAATGCACGAAGTATTAAAGTATATATAAGCTGGCTCATTGCCTTTTCTGTTGAACTTGTAAAAGCCGCATTCCAACTGTTCACTGTCCACACTTGTTGTAAATAAATTACCTGTCGTTGGATCACCAGAAGCTACAAATTTCCTCAACCAAATTAGACCGATTGCAAATTAAATTACAGCACTTTGTGCAGTGGTTTAACTTAATAAAATCATTTTATTTGGCGCACAGTTAAAAATCCAGCCATGTTTTAAAGCACAATCGAGTTATTTTCAGTGATTACAGAATCCTACGGGAGTATGGGTTGGACGAAGATTGTCCAATAAGCGGATGAGAATGGCGAATGAATTTCAAAGAATCTGCCTTTTTCGGTGTTAGGGAGAGCTCATTTAAACGAATTTTGACAAGTGCTCGTTTTTGTTTAGCACTTGAACCCGATCTGACTTGTCTGAATCCGCCTTCTCTGGTAGGCATATTTGCTAATTAAGCTTAGGCAAAAGCTAGGAAAACAGCGTCATTAAATTTGGAAGTACGACTGCTGCCACCCAAGTTGGAACACCAAGCGTAATTTGATTGGTCTTTCGTTTCGTGTTCATGCGTTAGTGACGAGGTCTGTGACCTTAGAGACAACTGACCTGAAAATGAATTCCACAACCTAGGGAGGAGTAAGGGAGAAGTCCTTTTGAGTTTCTGGTGGTATTGCACCTTCCGCGTTTCCGCGGTTTCGAAGTAACTTCAAGTGGCTATTGTCTGGTTTCTGCTTTGCGGGGTCAATTTGCGATTTCTATCTCACAGAACTCGTAGGCGTTGTCAATCGGCCCCCACGATCTTTGGGGTGACCTGTTCACCTTTTGATAATAAGGCCCCAGACAGTGGGATTGGCGTGTTAGGTCGCCGCCTTGAAAATGATCAATTGAGGCACACACAATGTGTGTTCGACCATCAAACTGCCAATTCTGTTGTACATGAGCGAATTACAGTAACTCAGTAGACTGCGAAAATTGCAGTGGAATTGTTCCACTATCACATGAATCTAGGATGTTTCACCACTACCACGATTCCTGATGTCCGTTTCAATGGGCTTAAGAAGCATATCTACTCCAGTTATGTGTCATGGGGTTTTCGCCTCTTCTTGATTCGACTAATTTCCCCCTGTCATGGTCTTCCCTTTGAAGACAACTCGTCGTGGAGTTGCGAAATAAACGTCCGTTTTTATTACAACCAGCCTTGACCGGTGGACTAAATTACCCAGGGCGCCATTCGCGCGCAGCATTTGGCGGGTTTTTTGGATGCACGCCAGCCAATCGCCGCACGCGGCGAGGTAAGTCACGCGACCTGGCTCCAAACCTCGCCGCCCATTTGCAACGCCCTGCTGCGAACGTGGCCCACGCAAAATGCAGGCGTGGTGACTCATGCACGTAGTGGGCGTTTATCGCCACAACGCCACTTCCTGTTAGTGCGCAATTATGGGCAGCCTCGTTCCACCCAAGTTGCCATGGCTATTACGCAGAAACAATGGGACACCCTACGCAATTAAACGCACATATTTACTGCACATCGTCGATTTATTTAATCGCCGTCGTTATGACTGATGGTAACTTGTAGAACAGATAAATCAGCATTACTTAAAATATCTTATTTACTGTTCACTGCAGCATCGCAGGCAAAGTTGTGACGCATTCCGTAACCAAAACCCCCAAAATGGTTCACTTTTTCTTTTAAATTCGTGATATCGTCTACTAACACAGCCTCAATCCAGTTGGAATGTAGTTTTTTTCAAAATTAGTCAACCACAAAGTGTGCCTAATTAAAACAACTTCCAAATTACTCATTTGTGGGCGCTGTTAAGGTCTTTTAATTAGTTTAACACCTTGTGAATATGCTAATTTGTGGGGTTACTAAGTGAGTTTCAAGAAAACGTACTTCAAACTATTGGCCAGGCTGCTTCACTCTTGCATTTACCACGATACACTTGTCGGGGAAGGATGACTCATTTTAGAATGCTAAACACGAAGGTTCGAGGAAGCAGGCCTTGTTGTGTCACGAACACTAACCTCAGTCGTTCGCTGGCAATCGATCTAGCCTTGTTGTATGCGGAAACAGACAGATTCGCCACCCCGTGTAGCTGGTCGTGTAGGCAGCACTTTCTGACCGAGGTTCTTTGGATCTTCCGCTTGGTGGCGTCGACGTGGAGTGGCTCGCTGAAATTCCTTGGTCTTCATGCGACACTTCATCCAATCCTCGCCTACCACAGTTTC
>UXSR01000778.1:0-18270 GCA_900604375.1 Mesocestoides corti
ACACGAAACATTAGCACCGTAAACTGTGAATCCCATGTTGGGAGGCCTTGAACGTGTCTGATGATTGTAGATTAGCCCCAAACGACCCAAATAGCTTGACATCGATTCCAGCATAATTCAATGCAGTGGGGCTGAAGCGAAGCCCCATAGGCCAGTTCCCTGACCCAGTTCATATCGACGCTATTGCTATTATCACATTCTTAATTTTGACGTGATAAGTGAAATACGCATTTGCAAAATGAAGACTGGGAAATAGATTAGTCACTAAAAAACGAGTCAAAGAACCACTGATGATGACACTGCGAATGACAGGTAGTCACGAACATTTCAACACGAGGACTTGTAGCAAAAGAGAACTAGATGTTCACGTGTTATGATCACAGACCCTCAAGTAAAGTTTGCAGGATGGGTGATGTAAGTCCGAAAAGAACGGGATTTGCTGCCGTAATACATAATAAACCACTTGGATGGCAAATAATTGAGCCTGCTAGAAACTATCGATGTGGTGAAGTCAGCCCGACTAAGAACGGACGGCAGACTAAGATGGGAAGTGTAGATGGAAGAGGCCGTTTTGTGCAGATGCACAGATCAGGGGAAATAAGGAAAGTTGTTTGCTTTGTTGCGAGCCAATATTAAAGAAAAGACGGAATTTTTACAGCATGGTCTTTTGATTCAACTTGCATTGTGTGCATCCAGCGCTGGGTTTGTGGCGTATTCCTCCTATCCATTATTTATTCGCTCAGCCAATTTTGCTGCAGCGTGCTTTGCATGTAAACGAGCTTTTAAAATTTTCTCTTCAATCTCCTAAACAACGTGCCTCCCTTCTACAGTTAATTAGCGTACAGTGCTTTCCAAACTAGTTGGGACTTATTGATATTAGTTTGGTGCAAAATAATTGCCCACTTTCTAGAAATGTGGTTGAAATGAAAACAGCCATGATTGAGAAAGTATTTATTTAGGAACATCGCATCCGCTAAAGTTGGTCTAAATTGGATACCTACCTGATTTAGTGGTATGATTAGTACAAATGTCAGTAATATCAAATGATGCAAAATGGAAATGCCCGATTTCAACTCACGCTCAGCTCCAGGCACGTCCATCAGAGGGTGGTCATTGATGCATACAGTGTAGCCCTGGACCAACTGTTCATTTTCGCATTTGGGAAAGACGTGGGTTGCCTGCGGTACCGGTCGCCATGAAATAAGCAGAACTCCATCCTGGGGACCAGCTTCAACTTGGACATTTCTGGGGGGACTTGGTAGGCCTGTGATTTGTGAAGATTGAGATAAATTGCCTTTTTAGTGAAACAGCAAAGCACCCTAAATGAAATCCTGCTAGTACCCCAGGCTAATGATTCTTTCAGGTTACACCTCCTGAACTTATTATATTTTAGCAAATAGGCTTCTCGCTATTCACACTAATATCCTAGTGCACTCTTGAGGTCTGTAAGCTTACAGCTTCATCAGGGCGGTCTTTTGGCTCAAAACAGCCTCAACTATGATAGCCAACCCAGCGATTCCTCTTAGACTAACAAATGGATTTAATTTATAATGACCTTACCCATCAATAAGTATGTATAGATGTTTATAATACGCGTAAACTGATTGATAAATTAACTAACGATTCCTCCAAGCAAAGGCAATTGATAGAATTTGTTTTTGCTGTTTGGGTGCTACAGAGGTAGAAAAGAAAACTTAAGTCAGACAAAGAACAAAGGCCACGCCTTATTAGCATACCAACTGGAGCGGTATGGAACTCTATTGTGACAGCATTCCGCTTCAATTCATCACTAGATGGATTGCGTTGAGTGGTCTGACAGGCAGGAGGAGGCTCATTCGAACCACTTGAGCACTTTGATTCAACACGAACGCAATGAAGTGTGTTGGGATGAAGGCCTAAAAGATGCCGAAAAGAGCCCGTCCATAGAGATGATGTTGTACGTATTTGGGAACAATGGACTACTTGACTAAATTCCCACAGCCGAAAACGACATTTTATATCGTTTACTTCGGACTTTGATCGTATTGCTTCGTCATCAGATCAGATTCTTAAGAAGAGAAATGTGGGAATCGAATACACTTGAAAGTTATTACAACATACTCAAAATCATAAAAATACAGAATACTATTTTAAAAAAACACGTAAATTGAGTCTGAGTGATATAAGGATATCCGCACCACCAGTACTTGAATGGCGATGTGGTTTCCAAAACCCAATAACAAACGACAAAATTAATTAAGGCCGAATAAGTCCAGTTAGATAGTAGTTAATCACAAAAATATAAAATTCTTCTCTTTCTAAACAGATAATTTAGCGAAATGCCAAAATTTCATTATTGAAATGGACTATCTTTATTAAACAAGCAAAAATCACCGATTACTGCAAATAAAGTTGTGACTATTAAGGTTTTTTTCGCCACTTCCATGATTGCTCACACATGTGCCACGACATGCACACCACCCATACTCGGACCAGAACCGCGGCCGTACGAGGTTCTCTGTGGGTTCCAAAAACGAATTTGGCTAATAAGAGCGACGGTAGCATATGCACACGCGCCCTCCGTCCGAGTACCGATTAGAATGACCGGCTATGGGAGCCAAATTTCCGAAGAATTAAAGGGGATTTGCTTTAAGCTTTTATTGAAATTAAATCATAAAATAATTTTGTTTTTTCTCAAGTGGTGCCAACCAATGACTTTAGTTGCGTATCGTAACGTACCAGTGAGGAAGAGTTTGTAAACACCTGGTGGGCAGACACGAAGTTCGTGATTGTTGAGAAAGATTGCATGGTAGAAGTTACTGCTCCCTGGCAGCCAGCTGAGCTTGCATGAGTTGGTGGTGATGTGAGAGGCCTTTAGGCGTGTGGGTGCGGGGCTCGCACCTTTGCCCACGAGGAGAGTGCATTCAGCATCCTTAGACTGACCTCTGCTTGTCACCGTGCGTATTGAAATCCGATGTTGCTGGAATGACAGTAAAGGAATATTTGGTTCAAATCAGCACTGCTGATGCCGTATTCATGAAGGTTTGATAACCTAAGTCAAACACTTGAAATTTTGGAAAAAAATAAGGAAATACTATTTGTGATTAATTTCTAAAATATAACTTTTTGGGTTTGTATTTTCTGCCTTAAAATACCAACTGGAATCTACTGTCCAGGGTTTAGTGATTAACGAAACACATAAGTCTTATAAATCGGGGTATACGATGTTTGTTAATGATGTCACTTTAACCAACATTTTAATTTCTAACATTGCCACATTTTAGACCTACGACGAAGATGGAAGTCTTCGAAGACATTTCGCTCACCTTACACTGCCTTTAAAGGTTTATTGACTAATATTAAACTGCCTTGGTGACATTTCTAAGTTGTGTCTCTAGTGAAGTGTAACCTTCAATTTATGCAATACTTCACCGTCACTGTCTTCTTTTTCACAAAACATTTTCCAGAATCACCCAAAGATTCCTATTAGTAGTTGTTCGTTTTATTTTGGAACGGTATCGCACTGACAAATTCACAGCTGACCCCAATCACGACCACATGGAAATTTTTCAGAAGCCTAATTCAGTTTTAGGTCTCTCTAAACAACGAGTTTTGTGGGCGTAACGTTTTGGGTACCCATCTCACGAAAATCTTCGAAAATTTAAATTAGTCAATGAAAACGTCGTGGATTTTTAAATATAAATTTCATTAATTCGTTGTAATACGCACAGAGTTTTGTGTTGCAATGCCTCATTATTCAAGATACTCTTTTACTGGTCGATATCATTGATATCAAAACTGGATCCCACACAGCAGCAGCTACTTCATCTGAGTTTCATCATTAGTTCAGTGCTCAGTTGGATTTCAAAAAGGAAATCTCCCATTTTTAGAATGATTGACGTAAAACCAGCTCTGGAAGATAACACACATACGACGTCCAACAAACAGAATGGATAAGGAGCTATAACGTCACACGCTTGATTAAGACGCTGAGTATTTTGACGCAGTAGCCAAAGCTATAAAGTACATGTACATACACCGACGTCTAATTCTTATGGCCAAAGTGATCTCTCGTACGTACGAGAGCGCAACTTCTCTTAAGCGATTCGGTTTTTTAGGGAAATTGACTAATAAGGGTGGATGAACGATGCCTTACTTCCACAGTCGGAATGATTTGTGTTCTAAGTACAACACTTCACTAACTAATGGCAAGTCCCGCAAACTGTTGGAGTTTGTATGTAGTTGCCGACGGCAAAGCATTATACTATTAGCATTTAAAAGTTACTTACCACTAAGCGAGTAACAAAATTCGATTCGAAACGTCAGTGACGTTGTGTGGAAATTTAAAATGTGTACAGTAGCATCTTGATTTTACTTTTGGGCACTAGATGCCGTGGTTGAAAATTAAAATTGTGGGGTACTTTTTACGTAGGCATCGAAAGTTGCTGTCGCACCTATTGTATATGTCACGGTTGATGACCCCAAACCAACGCCAACAGTATTTATTTACCGTAATGTCCCGAACGTCACTACAAGGCAACTGAGCAATGAAAAAATCTTCCTTTGAACTTTGCTAGATTAGTGACACTTTCTCTTAAGCTAAAGACGCAACAAAATCGTGATTATTAACATTACACTGAACGAAAACGAGCTTTGTCTAGTCATGAGGCCAGAATATTAGTACATGTTTCATAATGTTTACATTCATTCTATTTGAAGATTTATAATCCAAGTTCCAGATGTTTACATTATTTATTAGAATTAAAAGTCCTCACTGTGTCTATTTAACAACCAAATTATTGAAAAAAATGAGATACTTCGCAGTATTCCTCTTTTGATTTCAGTCAAACCAGGAGAACTCAAGCTATAGAAACACATTCGAGCAGTCACGATATTCGATGGAATCCGGATGCTGACGTGCTGAAGCATCAGACACGCTTAACATTAAGTGATACACTTACATTTTAAGATTACTTAAGAACTGATACAATGAGGTGTTTCAGCCCTTTCCTTGCCACAAAATTGTTGACTACATTTTTAAAAAAAATGCCTAATGGAAAATATTTTAATGGTACAGTTGGGTTGTTACTTCTTGAGATAAGGGGCATTCGAATAACCTAAAATCGTTGGCTTTTGACATAAGGGTAGGTGACCGATATATTGTTCCAGCGGCATGGCCCTTTAAGAACACAATTTGAAGTTGTCGTGACAGAACCGATCCACAGCAGGCAACGCACTGTTGCAGATTTGTCAGCAAAAGCACGCTCGGGACCCGTTTCCCAATCAATGAAACCTTTCCAGCCTTTCAATTAGTGCACAACGCGTTAAATTTTTCTACACATTCACCAGAAGTTGTGATGGGATTTTCTGTGACTAGCATCAGATACCCTAAAATCACGTTTTTTAGGTAATACGGTAGTGGCAATCTTTCTGAATTAAAACTCTGCTTAGGAAATGGGAATACCACCTCTCAACGATTGTTTTCATTAGGCACATCATCATCATTAATATTTTGCATAGGTTTTATTGCTTCACCTGCAGCAGCACCTTTTTAAAACACAAAATAAACCTAGGAAATGTGCCTTGTACAATAGAAATAAATTTCAAATGACTGAAGACTGATCTTTATACAAACTAGATTAAAAGCAAAAACGCCTGATTCGAATTCATGTACGTGCAGGTAGATGCCGTGTGCCATTATTCCACGTGTCAGTCAAGTAAAGGAAAACGGTGAATTTCGGTGCAAATAAATACCTTGGAGGCATCGATGTTTTCGACTAAAGCTCTTCGCTTTTCATGTCCACCAACGGATGCTCGGAATTGACCATCCGCATAGACATGGTACGCCGTAACCTCCTCTTCTTGGTCGTTCGCCTGGAATTCGGGTGGCTTCCAGCTAACGATAATGCTATGCATTAACTGCTTTTCAAGCGATATTCCTCGGGGTGCAGGAACTGAAATCAGCAATTTTAAAATTGCATTTTATCAAAAATTGGTAGGTTAATTTCATTTCTTCATAAGAGAAAACAGGGTCTAAAATTGGTCTTTCTACAATGACAAAGTGAATGCGGAAAGGAATAGAACTAATTGAAAAGGGACATAAACACAACCAAAAGAAAAAGTAAAAAAAAGAAAAACCTTTTTCTTTAAAAAGTTAATAGGATTGAAGTAATTTCAAAGTGAAACTGGCAATGACAAAAGGCCACATTAGGTCAAGGAGAACATTGCTCAAAATATGGAAATTCCTTTCCAAATATCAACGAATTTCAATGCTATAAATGGTGTACACTGATAAACATTGAACTTAATCAAACCACCGTATATCTGTAAGGCAAACGTTTTTTATATTTACGGATAACTAGGACTAAAACACTGCATACATTCGCTGGCGGTTTAGATAAGGCGAAATTGCAAATGCAGACCAATGTCCAAAATTATCCCTAGTAAATTGCAACACTCTTGAAGATATTCACAATGTGCGATCATAAGCTAATCAAAGTCGCATTATCAAACAACGTATACGTCTAATCCACTAAATCGCACTGCATCCACACTCCCCAAAATGACAATTTTACCTAATTAGAGGAGGACGCACGACTACCAATTGTTTGGAGAACTGGTTGCAAACTACGCATAGCACACTGCGGAAGTGGTTGCGTCGTTTCAATCTTCGTAGATAGAACATCGAATTTAGCGCGAAACGTCTGCATTGACATTGACTGGCTGTTTGAATGCATCAAGGCAAACAACTTCAGTCCGACCAGGTCACTCGAGGGCAGCACGTGCAAGCCTTTCGAATTCCATTCCACTTACGGACATGATATAATGCGACCGCGCACCACACGACTCATCACACGACTCAGGCCTTGTCGAACTCGTCCCTTCGCCGCAAGATACTCGCGTGTGCGAATCCAAACTTCACCCATGTCGAATCACCGAGTCGTGCTGCTGGGCGGCCTCAAGCACCAACAACGTCCCTTCTCCGCAACACCAAACACAGACCTGACTTCAACACAACTAAGTGTCCTTGCCGTCGCAAAGTCGTAATGTGTGAAAAACAAATCGTTTGCAGCACCCTGAGCAAACATTCATGTGCTCCACTTGACGCACCACTAAACCGCAATAAAGCCGTTCCCATGGTTAGTCGCAACGAGCGTGTCATCAAAAGCTTCGCAGTCTCCTTTCAAGGTTGCCGGCTCGTGCAATATCCAACTCCCTTCCACGTACTGCTTGCTTCCTCGTACTTACTCCGCTTCGTGACACACCACTGACTGGTTTAACACAAACCACTTTCTGCCAACGCTCGCCCTTTTTCAACTCCTCGTTTCTGCAGTCTTTGACGTTGTTTGAATTTCCTCCACTTGGATTCGAGTACTCATTCGGTTTGTCACATTATTTCCAGTTAGAACATGGGCACTTAAGCATCGCGGTTCTAACATTCTTGTGACTTTCACGCGATTCTGCCGTTCACCTTGATTGAGTGCCCAACCAACAGGCAGGCGAATCACAAAATACCGCTCTTCTCGATTTCCATGGCATTGAACTTGCTGCTTCTACTTTCACATTTATTTAGGTTGGCTCCTGCTGCTGTCTTGAGTTATACTTGTGTTAGATTGAATTCTCATAATACTCTAGAAGGTGTTGAATGAGAGATTCTTTAAAACAATTTAGTATGGTTTGATTTTTTGGCAATCTACGAAATATTTATGAATGAATTTTTTCGGTTGTCGACCTATTAAATAAACCATGTGGTTTTAAGAAACTGACGGCAGTGAATCATGTTGTTATAAATTTCAAGTGTTATCAAAAAGTAGGATGAAGGACGGAGCTGATTACATTTTCATCAGGTTTGAACAATTGTGTAGAAAACAAATACCCAATTTGAGCATTTCGGAGTCAACTATGTGACAAATATTTTCGAGGTGTTGGCCGCCCTTGCCCTTGCAACATATTATCGATACTTCTAATTGACGTAATATACAAATTGGTCATTGGCTCCAATGATGATGATAACACAAAAATGTGTTGTATGCTGCATTTTTGATGAAAGTTATCGGATTTATTTGAAATCCGCTTTAAAGAGACGTTTTAGTTGGTTCAGTGTAGCTAAGGGACACACACATCTCGAACGCGTCAAGCTTTACCGGTGTTCTTCGTCTTCATAGCATAAATGTTAACCATGGACTAATGAATTTAATTGTAGTTTACGTTAATTCAGTGAGCTTTTAACGGGGCTGTAGAAAAGGGACACCATATTGGGAGTCTGGCACACCCAGCCAATCTGGGCTTCTTCGCATTTGATGTATGACATCAACATGAATCATATGAATCACAAATCCCCTTTCAGAACTTGATTTCTGAGTAACACAATGCAGCCAACTTATAGACCCAATTAAAAAATTACGATCTAAATTTAACCAGTATATACGTAGCAACTTGGCATGTACTGACAAAGTTAAAGAAAACGAAAATAGAAACGCAATTAACCTACCTTAGACTGATCTCCCAGAGAATGGTACAGCTTTAATCCTGACGAAAATAATCCTAGAAGAGATAATGTCCGCGCGGAATTCATATGGTCCGTGAGTCTAAAATCCCACTCACACGACTTTAGGTTTATCGGGAAAGCAAATTACTGAGATGTCGCCATGCAAAGGAGCCGGAAGAATGCGCGCCAGAACTGAATAGGCGATGCAAAAGGTACACAGCCCAATCTCGCCTCATCCCGACAGAGACAACAGCAAAGCTCTTTACGCGCGTGCGAACGTGCACTCGAGCTCACGTGGAGGCCAGCCAATGAAAAAGATGAGTCCTATCGACCATCGGTGTAGTTAGCCCAGAAACTTGGTGAACAGCCACAACCTAGTACTTGTGCGCGCCGTCGTGCGTACGCCGTAACGACGGCCATTGCGGGGGAATTGGCCTATGCGCGCTCGTTACCACGTTAGGTTACCTCTTATTTCATTTAATTCACATTTGCTGCCTCGCCGAGTCATCTGGTTTTCCCGGGAGCAGATTCATAGGCCAAATAAAGGGGATGTAATTTTCTTCTCGATTGATCCTATGTTGTCTATTGTCCACACGACTCTTGAAGACTCCAAGGAAATCCTGGAACCGAACAAGTGAGAAGCAAGTCGTAAATAGGCTATGGACCAAGACATCCGAGTGGCCTTGACGTAGCCTGTTTGAACCGCATTTGACGAGACACGTTCTCAATCCTACCGTCCAGGAAGTAATTTTTTATTACTTTACTTTATCTATTGGTAGACGTATTGTATTGCCCCACCCCCGACGACCTCACCATCAACAAATTATTGCCTCCTTCCAGTGAATATCGTCCCCCAGATTTAGATAATGCGGTCTCTCCTGACTTTACTAATGTAAGCTGCATTTCAATAAAAAACTTTGGACACAAAATATCATTCATGGAACTTCTCTTCATCAACGTAGGATATACGATGGCTTATAAATACTTCATGTTGCCAAGCTGTTGTCTTTAAATAGAACCACTTCCTCAACTTTTGATGCCCGTTCCAGTTGGATTGTGTAGGAAGAGTCTTCTAGGGTAAATTACACAGAGGGATCGCTGTCTGAATCACCGCGCTCCCTGAACAAGCCTTGCCATTGCGATTGGGATTACTCTAATAAGATTTCGTTAATCGCCTGATACGGTACCTTGACAATGAAACACCGCAGTGTTGCATGCCCTCACACACATCCTCACCCCTTTGGAGCAGAAAAGCCTCATGCTGTGGAAGAATCGCATCTAATTCTCCACCTAAGGGTCGCCATGGAAACGAATTTAGTGAGTGTATGCCATCCACTGCGGGTGGATTGTTATATCAATAAAATTGTTTCTTATCGTTGTTAAGTAATGATATTTCCCAAATGACCTTAAAGTGTTCTAGTCACCTTGCGAGAATGGCCATCAACTCGAGTGTTAGCTCGATGAAAATACTTCTGTTTGAGATCTTTGCGAGGAAATCAACATCACGAATTGTCTGATTTCTATTTTTCGCAGTGAGTTTTCAGTCACAATGCATATCTGCGTTAATTTTGTGACTGTAATGTTTAACTTCATCCACTAATAATTTTCAGTTAACTTATTTTAACGCCTAGAAGTTTGTTATTATAAAATATCGATTTCAACATTATCTCTGGCTAAAAAATCTGCTATTTGTGACAACTTTGAGCAAACTGCATTTATATCCTCTTGGTTGTTGATACTCGCATAATCCAAGAAGGGGGAATATTTTGAAAAGACGACATGACTTGATGGACACAACCGTCGGTGATTGTGTGTGCATTCATGAGGCACCTATGATTGTGGGAATTACTACAGGGTAGCGCAGAAACATGGACACCGATTGTCCTGACTTACACCTGTTCAGGGAAGCTTTCACTGAAGGGTGTCAGCTGATAGTCAACTACATATTCCTAAGTGATATTTGCACCAATCTTATCGGTGTGATGATCGAACACCTGCCCATAATCAGTTATCTTATCCAATTATTCAAGTAAATATCGAAGAAAAAAATTTTGCCCGTCCTTTTCTTTAATTCCTGACTTCCTCCTTACACGAAGTCTACATTCATAGGACTTAATTATTAAGAATGAAATACCGCAGATAGCTGATGTCGTTATTGCTAGCCCAATGGACCAGTGTGGGTGTTCTCCTATGTCACCGCTTGTGAAGACAGCTTTTATGAGTTCCGTGTCACAGAGTAAGTTCACTTCAATTTTACTAGTCTCCGTTTCCGTTGCTCTACCCCCGCAGGGTCAGCACTCAGTTGGTGTGGGTTTAAAATTGAACATCCAAACTCTTAGCAATGATGCGTCTTATAAGCTACGGAATCAACTTCTTATGTAAAAGGAGCGCTTGTTGTTTGTGCATTTTAGGTTGATGCTTTCGCAACGCCCTTCAAAATCGATTAAATGTAGGCTATCGGTGATTGGCCGTACTAGTGTAGGGGAGCATTAAGTAGACATCTTCTTTTGCAATTTGCGTGTGGGCACTTGTTTCCTCCGTGTTCTAAATCACGCATTTTCGACCCCATTTGCATAATCCTTTGTTATAATGCGTAGATTAACTGTACTTGCGGAGACCACGAGTTAATCAAAGTAAGCGATGCAAATTATCCATTAAAATACTGTTTGCGCATTAACAAACTCCCCTATAATTCTGAATTTAAGGATCGTCAGTTTCATTGTGGATGGTAAATTGAGAGAATTCATTGTTATAATTAATAGAAATTTTTGATAACTAATGTACACGGTAAGGTGTGAATGGCATAACACTTGCCACCTTCAGCTGAAGCAGCGCTTAGCGAGTGACAAGCAAAAAACATTTCCTCAATCGGTTGCTTTTACGGCCTGTTCTGTAGAGAACACACGACAATTGTAGTACACTGGAATATTCGTGGAAGCAAGCAACATGAACAAGAAAACCAGAATAAGACTATTCCAAGTGTTATCTTTCGCGATGTTGAACGGAAATATTTCAGCCGTGGGTCTTGAAAGTCCCTGGATTTCATCGATTGTTCCGAAATTAGTCAAGCTCCATGATGAGCAGGAAGTAACAGTGGATTATCTAAGGGTGACATCGGTATAAACAATCATTGTTTTCATACTGACAGCTATTTGTCATAAAAAACCTAATATTGTCACATAACCCTGATCTGGGATTTTAAATGGCAGCCAGTCTTACTAACGGCGATTTTTATCCAAAGTGGTCACGTAGTGCAAGCAAAGCCAGTGAAATGAACGCAGGCTAAAACACGACTTCCGCGAAAGCCCAGTGTGGCTATTAAGGCTAGTCAGATTAAGTGCAACAATTTCGCTTCGTATGAAAACAACTACACAGTCGTGTAACTGGATGTTTGTTTAAAACAAACAGGATCGTGGTCAACGAACTTGTGTATTTCAGCTTATGCAAGAAATTTAAGTTGTTTGGCAATAGAAACATTCAGTGAAATTTACTAAGTTAAGTGTCAATTTTTTGCCTGCCAAAAGAACCCACCAAAAACTTGCTTCACTAGTTCAAATGTGTTTTGCAAAAATACATAACTGTACAAGACAAGTATATGTCTGACACACAGAGCTAACATCGGAGCTTGAAATAAAATATTTTTTGTTGGAAAAACAATGGCCACGCTCGTTAGCCTCGAAAGTAAGGAAAATATAAATCGCTGCGTGGCTAGCCTACATGATCAAATACGGCTACTGGTTTGAAAAGTGGATGACTGATGGAAGACCATGTCGTCTTTATGGCTTAACATCATTTCAAAATCGCTGGCTCTCGATGACTTGACTGAGAAAATCTGTTTGATCAGTTATTAGTGTCACTAGACAGTCTTGCGTATTTGGCGTGTAGCAGTCAAGATGGATCCCGCTCACAGGGCACACATAGACAGCCAGAAAAGTGCATATTGGGAGGCTTCATGGATGGTGCCAATCCATCCACAGCGCACAAGATAACAAATTGCAAATAGTCAAATCGCCTAAACGGATGCTGGAGAGCTTTCAGACGTGAATGACAGTTACATTCAAGGCCCAAGTCACCACGACCTTACTGGTCATGATAATGATTAGATTCTACGTCTGCTAGTGTTGTCGGAGGATTGGGTCTATGAAGAATTAAAGAATGACTAATGCATTAAAAATGTTATACCAATCACCTAAACCTTGCTTAAATCCATACAAGAGACATTTAGAAAAATTGGTCGGAACCGTAGATCACACTAATCAATAGCTCTTAGCAGCCCATGAGCACACAGACGAGTTGAAGGCAAAACGCATTTAGTTTCATTCGCATTTCAGGAAGCCACACGTTCTTCTACAAATGTACACCACCATTCATGAGGCTTCGATCCCGGCTCTAGAAGACATCTTTTGGAACTGTGGAGTGACTGTCTCCTTGACAGTCACTGTATCATCGTAATATCTCACTGGGAAAAATGACTAGATTCTACTTTGTAAGGTTCACCAGTGCCTCTAAAAATTCGAAACCTTTTCCATGATTGATGGAAAAGGAAGAATAAAAATGTGCACCAATTTATCTCAGTAAGCAATATAACAGTTCATTGTTAAGTAGGCTAGACTATGAGAGACCATGTACCCAAATGGGAATTGCATCAAGTGAAATGTTTTATAAATTGTTCTTTTCTCAGACTGGATAACTTTCTCTAGAAGGCAAGATGGACAGTATAACGATGGTCTAGAAACAACTATAAGTGAGACCACAGTATGGCGGAAGGATTGGAGCAAGTAGAATCGCCAGGCCCCATACAATCCCTACTAAGTTAGACCAAACTACATAACTTTTTGACGGCTTAGTTTATCCGCGACTGGCAAAAAAGTACCCAAGTTATGGCTATCAGACTGAGAGAGGCTAAGCAACATGCATGAAATCGGCGACTTAACGTAAAGCCGAAACCAGTCAGCAGCGTATTACTGAGCCGTTAGAGGTAAGTCCTTGGCACATCATAGCTTCCAATTCCCTGCCTTACCCTAGAAGTGCTGCTTGATACTGCTTCTTAATGTTACTCGAAGCTGGCAGGAACAGCAGTTGAAACCCAAATCACGTTGGATATATCTTCTAGGACATGTGAACAAATGAATATAGACAAAAAATTCGCGGAAAACTGTCGGCTGGAATTCACGCCAACTGTTGATGTTAGTTGGTGTCGTGAAGTCCATTAGAGTAATAAGGTAAGGCCGATTTCCACAGACCTCCCTTAATAGCCGATTCTTAGTTCATGTCGTTGATTTGCTACGAGCCCGGCTAATTACAATCTCAATTTAGGCACGCCTATCCGTAAATAGAAATTACCCGCAAAAGAACGGCAAGGCTCACATCAAGCAGCGAAACTGCGGATCTTGCCTGGCTTAAGGTAGTTTGTAGACTTGTTCGGCTCCCAATTACGTGCTCAGTTAAACCCGACATATTCAAACAATTGAACTGGTTAAAGCACACCCGGCACACCATAAAGAGCTTAAAATACACCTCGCCTAGTTGCGAAAACGCATGGATCAACTGAAACCTACAGGCCCACAGACGGACTGGAAAGCATGTCGGTGTGACGACGGCGTGCTCAGACCACAGGTGAGGTGCTGAGCTACCGCGGTTTGCGCGGACTGGCCAATCGCAACCGAAGGAGAGATATTGGATATGCCATGGTTTAAAGTGTACGGCTCTGCATAAAATTAAGCCTTAGGCAAAAACAGTTGCTTTGGTTGGGCATGCGGCGACGCTGGATCAAGTGCGAGAGTACGCTACTGAAAAATGGATATGTCAATGTTTAGCCCATTTGCTGCAGATTTAAAATATGGCGTACTGTGGATTTTTGAAAATACCTCTTTGGAGATTAACATAGTGACCATAAAAGACGCATTACTCACTGAATACGAAATAATCAGGCTGGCAAGGAAACACGACATTGTTGCATTAAAACAACGTAACATTTCAGAAAAGTGCAAATGTGTATTTTTGGAATAGAGAATCAAAAGATACATATAATTGTCTTTTGTACATATATTCACATTTTTTTAATAGAGACAGTAACTTTCTTCTCTGCATCGGGCTCCTGAGCGTGGACTGTGAAGCAGCTTTGGTCATCAAAATACGAAACAACCTGAAGGGTGAAACCAGCAGCACCGTAATTTTCATGAGTCGAAAAAAAATGCGAAACCAAAGGAAACAAACTTTCTCCATAATTGGTTTACGTTAGAAATCCACAACAGCAAGGCTTACTAGCAAGTAACGTTTTTTAACATAAAATGATCGTTTCCACAGTATTCAAGTTCAATACCGACTCATTGATGAGAGCAAGCTAAGAACAACTCATAAGGTAGATGCTAAGTCAAAATGACCGATGACAAAATTCTACTAATTAGGGATCACAAGCCTGCTAAACATTTATTTTTTATACTTATGACTCTCGCCCCCATTTAGTGGAATAAGCCACTTTTAGATCAAAATAAGGTCCTCAATGTGGGTGGGCGTCGCAACGGTTTTAAGTCAATACGAACGCGATCAAATTGACACACATCTGAACAAATGTATTTCTTAATTCATTAACGATTCTAAAACCAGTAAAACAGGAAGAACATGGGTCAGAATAGCTAACTTAGGCTGATGTCCTATAGAATGTCACGATTCGACCGCTAATACACATGACCTAGGCATTAAAGCGAATCGACTGATCATGAACAGGTTTTTTCATCATACACGTGAGTCCCTCCGAGCGTCTTGTACTACTGTCGCCACCAATGATGTGAGTTTACAAAACATTATGGGATATCTATTCAGATAGGATGTAAAATTCGAATTGGGAAGAGATTACCTCGTCCGTAATGGCAACGTCGAAATTGTGCGGAGTCTTCATAACAATTACGACATTGTGGGTCGAATGATTCAGTTTAAGATAAGATAACAATCGAATACGAAGTTCTGCTTCTGTCTGCTGGTATAGGTAAATCGCATGAAAGACTACAACAAAAAATGAAACGAATTTAGACAAATGCTCAGTTTCTTTTGGACTGGCATCATACAGAGATCAGTGGGGCTGACAATCCTAGTTACAAATTTGGCTGCTAGGCAAGCTAAAGCAACAACAACAACAACAACATACTTCTGTCTGTGGAAATGTTTGTTAAGGGTTATGGGGAAGTAACCTTTGACAACAGTACTAGAAAATTTTACCGAAACGAGTACAATCTTACACATTTTGCCACCTCCGTGGAAGAACGCCAGTGATGGTACGCCACTAGTCAAGTGGTCATACATGCAATTGAAAATACGCTGGATGCGCAATCGGACTTACTAGATTCGGATTCCTTCCGGACAAAAATCGTACAGATAGGCCTTGGTGGTCTAAAGTAAAACGGTGTGCGAGGGGAAATGGCATGACTTAGGGCAGAAAAAGAAGTCATCAATCTTACTTCTGCATTATCGCGTTGGATAGGCGAATTCCTTCAACAGCACCGCAGAGGAGAACGAGATCGCGGCGACCTAGTCTAAGCATGTCAGCACCTGGGACGAAAGAACGCATACCTCACTTAAAGGGAGAAGTTAAATCAGCTACGATAAAATAGGTTACATGTTGGGGCTATGACATGAGCGGGCTTAAGAGTACACAACGACTGGCCACGGAGATTGGATCACTTTAAACTCCAAACAAAATACAACGCTATTAGTGTAACTATGTAAAGGCATTTGATAGTAAACACGATTCCAGGTTGTCATAAATGCCAAGTTCGATGAAAGTTGTTACTGTTAGCAAAACTCAAAAAAAAACCAAAACAAAGACCCCGGCAAGAGGTCACTCCACGACTGAATGTTTGTGTGACTAACCAAAGGGATTGTCAGGGCTTTTGCAAAGAGCCTGACATATTGGCTGCGGGGCAGCTAGGGAAAGTATAACGAAGAAGAGACGGATGATGTGTTGCCGAAAGCAAACGCCTAGGGTCATTCAGAGGGTTTAAGCGCTCATGAAGGTTTTATCAATAAATGTGGCAAAATAGGACTCCAAACGGATGAGGTGGGGAACAAACCCTGTATCAGGCACTTTAGGGACTGACTCAGCATAAATTGCCTTATTCGACCGAAACGCGAGAACAAAACAATTGAGAACAAAGGTTGGTAGGACGAGACACCGATCACAAGGAACCCCCGGGCCATGAAATAAATACTGACACAGATCATTAATGGCATGTCTTGGATAACACAGCTTCCCGGGGACTAGGAAAATAAAAGCTTTCAAAACAAGCCGTCCTATTTCCACCAAAAGGTAGGCTTGGCGTTAATCTCAGAAAACAGCGGGCAATGTTCAGACAAAGTGGTTGATACATTTTGATAACGGACTGCAAGGTTTGCAGATCGAATGATGAGGACGACAGGCTGATTGCCGTAAGAAAAAGGGAGTGAGGAAGTTCGCACTTCATGATTACAAGTGAACCACAACAAATTAAGCACATGAGTATGGAGCCAGGTTAAGCCATAACCGAGATTCAAGGGTAACGCAGTGGAGGAATCTCGTCGGCCAGGTACTACAAATGGCAGGAACTAAGTAGAATAGCAAGGGTACAAAATCCACTCCGAAAAGTACGGCTCAAAATGTGTCGAGGGGACGATTGTACTGATAAGTGTGATATGTCGAAGTGCACTTCAACAAGCACTAAATTGCTTCACATTATAGTAAAATTTTAAAATCCAAAAATATCTGTAGACTTTGAAAGGAAAACTACCATAAGGAGTGTATACAAGTACTTAAGCCAACCACTTGTTTTCTAAAATGGGTTTAACTTTTTACGTCAATAACTGCGTGCAGGTGTTGAAAAAAAATAATTTTAAAGCAAAACAACATACTGCACCTTTTGAGGTTGTCGAGTCTGTTGAATATGGGGCAAAACCTACCACTGAACTTAGCAAACTTTGACCTCAGACTGCCAAATCCTGAGGCACGAAGCCAACTGCCGACGGCCGTTCGCGACATATCCGCACGGAAGGCACGAACTCTGCGCGTGTTGCCCACAGATGAACGTCCAGACGACCGCGCCCAAGTCGACGGAATTGAGTGTGTGGGTGGGGAAGCAACCACCACGGTGGCTCCCCCCTCCCCTTCGTCATCGCCCTCATCACCGGCATCCTCCTCAGCCACACCCTCTTCCTCCTCGTCTTCGCTTTTCGTCTGCGAGGGCGGCAGTGAAGATTTGTCGGAGGGGATGAGTTGGCTAGCTTCGCTTGAGGTTGAGGGCCGACGTAAGAGACCATTGCCGGACTCATTACCTGGGGCCTGGCTCGAGTAGTCCGAAGTAACAAGAGGAACAGGTGGAACAGAAGGTGGAGCTTGACTAGCAGATGCATGACGAATAAGACGCTAAAATTTCGAAAACAGGCGAAGTCACTGCCTTCTCACGCACTCACTTGTAACATTTACAGAGGACAATAAACCACGAAAATTAAACAGGGCTAGTTTAGAAGTCCCAATACCAAAGAATAATCAATTCTACTCTTGGTAGACGTCTAGCAATTTCAAACCTTAAATGATTACTCCAATTTTACCCAAAAGAAACACACCAGATGAAAAGTAGCGACCCGAGAAGCGGAATATCCTCAATAAAACACTTGCACACCGACGCTCGTGAAAATATTAACCAATACGCGATCATAAGTTTATCAAAGTCGCATTATCAAACAACGTTTACGTCCAATCCACTAAATCGCACTGCATCCACACTCCCCAAAATGACAATTTTACCTAATTAGAGGAGGACGCACGACTACCAATT
>UXSR01000779.1:0-18219 GCA_900604375.1 Mesocestoides corti
CCACCCCACCCCACCACCGCGACCAAACAGGCAGCAGGCGTCCTTGCGTGCTGGACCGAAACTCGTCAACAAACTAATCAACCGCGTCCTCTGCCTCTCTATTCAGCTGTACTTATATTTACCATCACGCAAACACCAGGTTCCAGAGAAGATGGCTGCCTAAAAAATCGTGTAGACTGTTTTTGCTGACGTCTTTAGCCGAAGAAGGTCTCATTTTACCCACGGAATGAGTCTTTTAGAGTCAACAAAGCAATGCCACTTCGTAATTGCTTCGGAGTGGAAAAGTCTACGGGTCTGACCGCGCCACTTCAAATCCCCACATCGCTCCAGCCCCAATTAAATTGCTAGTCGTGACAAGCCGCAGAGGAAATCAAGTCAAAGGGCAAAACTGCCTTCTACATCGACATCGTTTCGAATGAGAAAGCTGGCACCGATTAAACATCCCGCATTTTCGCGTAACATGACCAATACCGCTGGTGTTTCCCATTGTACAGTACCACAGACATTAGCTTTGGCTAATTCCGGGAGGACGAATCAGCTTGTACCTTTGAAAAACTACGAAACAGGTTAACCCAGTAGCACCGTCGTCTGGGCTCACGAATGGTAATGCGGTGCTGCTAAGCATTTCCTTGCCATAGAAGTACTAAAATATAGCATTAGTCTATTTGGCAACACCTTATTTAAATATTTTTAAAAGAAAAATCGCCGAGGTGAGAACGGAATGGACGATAGGATCCGTCTGAGGAGACCTTGGCGGGACTAAACTTATATTACTCATTAGACATAAGTAGTAAACAACGAATGTCCAAATACTCCTATTTTGCATTTATCACTACCAATAAGCACATAAGTTTTTAATTACCACTTATAGTGATAAGGCAGGACCAAACGTTTATCCGACCACAGTTCAAAAATCTTAAAGTTTCCTCCAACAAAATCCTAGTATGGAGAGTGTCAACGTCATTATACCCAATTATGCGCCTTAAACATCGTGGGATAAATCGAATTCCCGCCGATACCACCAAAAATATTTTATAATGCGCATCAAATATTTTCGCCTAACTGGTTGTCACTCCTGTTCTCCAAAAAGCCTCCTGCACACACGAATTTTTCCCCTGGGATAGCGCGGCAGGGATGGCGCTCAAACGAGGAAAATCGCTGTGGGAGTTGAGGCTTTTTCTCAGCATCTGGTGACATTGGTTTCACTCATCTCAGATTCATGCCACTTTGAGCTAATTACTAAGAGCACGAGGGTCATTGGAATAATTTCCCTTGTGAGAGGTAGCGTTTAATTTTGCCGATAAAGAACGTTGGAATTTCCAATTAAAGGAGCTTCGTGTAGATAAAAAAAGGGTTGCCTTCCGCAAGAAACATATTTAGTCCTTGAGATTAAATTTTGTGCATAGCGAATATCACCAGACAACCGGGAGCGCGATAGAAATAATGATGTATCGCAGATTTTGCTGCTTTACTAGAGCGAGATCATTTTTAATGAATTCTCTCTGTTGAAAGAATGAAGCGAGATAATAATAATAATTGCCGGTTGTAACTGTTTCCCGTGTTGCAATGACACAAAACTTCCTGTAACCACTGGTGTTTGCCACCTGCTGCCACGTCTTCTTAAGGTACACAGCTCAATTAGTTCAAGTAGCGCTTCTTACAGGCACTCAGTAGGCGCTTACTTAGGCACTATCTTAGCACCGAAATCAGGACGTTGGGAAATCAGTCACCAAATAGCGTGACGGTGATATTCTAAGTCACTCCATCTATTGCCAACACAACCGACGCAAGCACTGCATTGGCTAGACATAGGATATAAACGCCACTAACGTGCTGCTCAGACTAGTCTCGCCTAAAGTACTTTACCATGCAGGGAAGTTGAGCTTCCTACAGACCGTGCGAGCTTTGCCCATCGCATGTGTCACTAACTGGTGCAAATGCGAAGAGGAGCTGGTCTGGTGAAAAGTCAGCACAACTCAGGCTGCGCATTACGGCGAAGGCTTGCTGCGCCTAGTCAGGGTGTACGTGGAGCTGCCAGAGTTATTTTTGGAGGAGTTTGCGTCTTTGAATGCTTATTGTAGTGTTGCAGGAGCGTGAATTACCGTTTCTGAGGCCTTATAATAAAAGACCCACATTCTGCACCTTCCTTAATCCACGAATACACGCACCCCACCCTCTACGACCAACCTTGATTCTCACGGTCATCATCTTGACGGTTCCTCTCGCGTTTTCACTGTTTGTATGCATGATTCAGCTCCAACGCTTAAACTAAGTGTAATTTATGTGATACCGAGACGCGAATTGTTACAGCGGTGAATTATGACCGCCCCAAAGTCATTAATGGAAGCCAGAAAAATTAATGACAGAAAATTAATCAAAAATATCAGCAGTGGATTATGTAAAACTACCGATACTGGTTTCAGCATTAACGCAGAACGTTATCGCGTTTACAGTGACTCTACTGTCCAAATATTTCAGGCTAAGTTCCCGAGATGTTATCATTGATTTGGGTCCCAAGACAAGAGAGCCATATCAAAATGCAGCGACTCATATTGGCACTTACCACAACTTTTCGGATTCATCCAGGGGTATAAAACAATGTTGCCTCCACTGTTAGGAGTTCCACCGGCTTGACTGTGCGGAGACACGAACTTTCCGCTGGTCGAGCTGTTTGGTGAAGCATCGCTCATAGCGGAATCTGCCATCAGACCACTGCGTCCCTCGCCTTCAACTGGCGACGTCGAACGAGGGAGCCTCGACATGGCGCCAGTGCCTGGGTACCTGGGATCCATGAGGTGATGAGGCGTGGAGTAGTCCTTCATGCGGTCCGCGAAGCCCGGGTCTAGTCCCCCGAATGGGTTAGGAGGAAGCAAGTGGTGGGGATGCGGTGAGTATGGGGGGTGGTTTTGACGAAAGTGGGGAGGAACAGGGAAGGAGAGCGGTGAGGTGGTGAATGGGGCGGACATATTCGGTGGAGCCCCGCCACCCGCTCCAAGGGAGGGAATTCCAAAGGGGCTCCGAGAAGGACTCGACCTGTCTGAGGGATGTCGCTGGTGGGCATACAAGGTTTCCATTGATGCCGGCGGCTGTTGTGGGGAGATGTGGGGATTCACCATCTCTCGGAATCCCATCGAGGGGGACTTCGCCCTGTCGTCAGTCGACTGGGGTCCGCTGCCACTGCCACCACCGCCACCGAAGTGGTTAACTAGCGCTCGTGCCGCATTCGCTGCTAGTAAGTAGTCCAGGTCTTTGGTTGACCCGGCGCTAGTGTAGGGGAGCATGCTAACGTTCGGTGAGAAGGAACCAAGTTTGGCACTACAGTTAGCGCCTGTTTCCTGAGTTGGCACCGATTTTGGCGGCATGTCAGTGTGATGGTTATCCGGGTGCGTTGTCCACTGGGGGTGCGCAGGGGCCATATGAAGAGAGAAGTCATAACTGCTCATGCTGCTGTCAAATAGCTTCTTCTCACGACTAGCTGCTTCACGCAGAGCATTAAGATCCAAGGCCTTTCCATTTGAATGCGCTCTCGGAATGGTCTGTTCATTTGCTTCGTTAGCTGTGAAGGAAGAAGCCATTAGCGATCGGTGCAGAACTTCGTTGAGTGAGGCCGACGCCTCGTTGGCCTGGGCACCGCGTGGGAAGGATGCGTCGATCGGGGACGACCCAGGAAACGATGCGGAGTTGGTCGTCGGTGGGTGATATCGCCCAGCACCAGCATTGGCTGTTGTAGGTGGGTTAGCCGTGGCAGTTGCTTCATTTTCCGGAGGTAAAGGAGGGTAGTTTGTCTGCATTGCGAGCATTTCAAGCCCTTGACCAATCGACTTATGTGCACGCGCGTGACTTGTGTGCGCGTCTCCTTTTAATTGCTGCAGCAATAACAATAACACCAAACACACGCACCACACACAGACATTTTTTTATTGAGAGAGTAAGAGAAAGATTGAAAGTGCGTGCAAGTGAGAGAAAGACGGGTTCTAAATGCTGTGTGTGTTATGACCGGACGTAAGGGCGTGCGTACGCGCAAAACTGGGCGGGAGAAGAGAGGAGAGACACACACGGTGGGGGAACAAGGTGACTAGAATTCTGAATGAAAGAGGTAGCGCACTCGGAGGAGGGGGTGATGTGCAAGGGCCGGTGGTAAACTTTATCTCCATCGCGCGCAGACATGCCTGTGTGCGTACGTGCATGATTGCGCAAAGTTAACGACCACACGCGATAGCCATTCGTTAAGTGGTCTGGCGAATCAAAAGCACGCGCAACTATTCGGCCTGCCCCATTACAGCGATATCATTGGTTTACGCGCATTATCGCCTGTCACGCGAAAACCAATCAGCAGATAGCTGCGCGATTGAATTTCTTTTTATGTTTATTCGTACTCAGGATCAGTTTTATTCTCGGATCAGCTGATTAAGTAATTTTATACAATGCTATGCGCGGCTAGCCTTGGCCCTCACTAAATGCACACGCGCACACTTTCCGCAGACCAATTAATATACCAACACGTGAGCGTGCATGAAATTTTGACATTAGTGGGGTTATCAAATTTATGGCTGGTGTCTAGTCACATTAATGGGACACAATGCTTATTTGCTGTCAGTCGTATGATAATCAAGTGATTTGGGTAAGATCTTGATAGCATACAATCAACTGTGCAATATAGCGACAGGAAGTTTACCTTAACGCTAGTTTTTCTGAAATACTGAAAAAGCCTAATCGACCCCCGAGTGCACGGGTATTTTGCACCCATTACTTAGTAACTGTCCGGTGAAATTGTCCAATTCTTATGTTGTGAAAAGTGAACTCACTTATTCCTAGACTGTTAAAATTTGTGTAATTTTATGATGTCTCTAGATTGAATTAATCGTTTTAAATCGGGCAAAATTATGACCATTGCTGGAAATTTTATGAAAACTGGCAAAAATTTTAGCGCCGAAGAAGCCTTTATGGGCTTGAGTTCAGGAGTTCCCATTCGCGAAGTGCTAAGAAATAGACTACCAATCACTTAGTGGATCGGCCTCAAGAAGAAATGCGAACAAATCTACGGACGTTTCGTCGCTCGCAAATTTTTCTAGCGGTTTGAACACAGTCCATTGTGAAGGTAAGAATCTAAAGATGTTGCTGAGGGAAACTCACTGTTTCTAAATTGTCTGAGCTGGAAATTTTGTTTATACCAGTAGCATCTCCAGTTTCCGGTATACCTAAGCACCATAAAAACCCTCTTCTCGACACGAATAGGCAGTCGGGTGGTTGTTAAAACCACTTGCACGCAAGCCCCGGTTGACACATGGGAAAAAACTAACCCTCCAACTGATGCTTACTGGCTCGCTATATGAAGACTACGCACGCACTGGTGTTATTGCTTCGATTGACCATCTTATTGGCGGATCTGTTGACGCTTCTAAGTTTAAAGAACGCACAACCCATTCATAGCAGCATTTTTTCATCTTTAAAGGACCGGGATTACTTGCCAAAACGATGGCGGGTTGTTTACTCAGTCAATATTTCGTCACGTGCCGATAGTTAAACTTATTTACAAGTTTTCGATTAAACTGAGAGCAGGTTTTCATTTGTAATGTGTAATTAGATTAAGTAAAGAACAGACTTGTGAAGACTTACGTGCAATCAATGTATTATCCTAGTATTGAATCTATCTTTCTAACACATAACAAGTCATAATTTTGATGGCAAGACATATTCGGATTTAAGAAATCGGGTTTTATTTTTGAATCTTACCTCAAGCTTATCTAACGCTCAAGTCATTTTTAAAATGTGAAGCGCGTCCATCTAAGTTGCTTTCTGTGAAGCGCTATATTGAATACTTGTTGCATTAATGTGTTCATGCATAGTCATGTAAATTGCTAGCCCCTATTCCTTGTAAATTTATCACATTCTGCTGGTCTTTTTGTTCATCCAATAGGCAAAATCCACTCAAGCTCGCTTAACATGGTCATTTTTAGTAAAAAGAAATAGAAGTGGTGACGCGACCGGAATACAAGCGCAGATGTTGGGTGTGTACAAGGCTCTGGACCACTGTTGGGCTTCTCTAATTTATAGCCAACCCCGGCATTCACTGGAGCATTATAATAAATGGGCCGATATCTCTCTCTCGCGCGCGCTCTCTCTCCGTGTATACACGCACTCCAGAGTGTTTGTACACTGCTTCTACTTGCGTACGCCTCCATGGACGCACACGCCCACTACCACCACGAGCAGACCCGCTGACCACGCGGTCGGTCCGAGTTCGATGAGGCCTGGCCCTGAAGACCACAAGGCCCTCTGGCACTTGACTGGAGCGCAAGCATTAAAGGTGCATCTGCAAGTAGTTGACACCCCAAATCCGAAGTTGAGAGCTCGGAAAACCGGAGTTTTGCTCTGTGTTTGGAGTCCCCTGCTTGCAAGCATGCACCAGCGTGTACTGATGAGTTGGAATCGAACATTGGTGTTGCCAAGTGGGGAGAGAGGGGCTGACACAGACCTGACAGTTGCAAAAACAGCCTGTTCTTTAATTTATCTAATGCTGCAAACAAATTAGCTCCAAACGTGTGAGAGTAACTGTAGTGCGTGGTAGCATTAGGGGTGTGCCCGTAACACAAATTTCGACTGCACACCACAAAAAATCACAGCACCCGTACTCTACGGAACGAGCGTAAGTTAGAAGAAGAGGCAGAGGGTGATTGGCATGCGCAGGTTGGTCTGCGCCCTTCAAGCCAGTTAGGATGCGACTTCCTGACTGTAGATCTGCAACTACCACGGCCCATTCTCTGTTAGAGGTCCAGGCGCCTGTCCACAATTGCCAAGGCGATAAAACCACCAACTCTAGTCTAGCCTTGCACTTAAATCTATTCCAGGAGTTTCAGGATGGTTCCATTGCACAGCCAGCTTATGTGATGGGCAACTGCACGTTTGAGCCAGTGAACATTTGACAAATTTGACTAGGGTACTTAACTTAATTGGAACAAAGTCCGTAATTGTTGCGGGGATAGCCAAGTAGAGAAGTCGATTACTGTGATTTTTGGGTCTTCAAATCTCTTAGCATCAAATCATCCCACAAAACCATTTTGTTTAAAAAATGACCATTCACAGGAGAAATTTGACTCATAATTCAGAAGAAGTATAGGCGACTTGCTGTATCAACCATCCGTTGATAAAATGCAATATAATGAGGCATTTTAAGAAAAAAAAACAAAATAAACTACTGAAGGCGCAAGATAGAACGTCTCTTCGCGACTAAGAGCGACGTCGGGTGATAGTAGAGGGCTTGGCTCTCTTCAATCCTGCCGTCTAGACACCAGTGTTGATTAACCTGCTCGAAAAATTCCCACGAGGTTCCACACCTGGCGCGGTGCCTTTCATGTGCTTTTGCCTCTTCACCGTCGTGCTACCAGCGTCCTTTCGGGGTCTGGATTTGTCGTTAGACACGAGGTGTCTATTCCGAAAGCCCAAATAATTCAACTGAGGATGCAAAGGGACGGGGACACAGTCATGATAACGCTCGTCCCTCCCCTTTCATCGCTACTTCAGTTATCCCCGATTCATCGCACGTCGAAGGACCATTAAACAATTTTATAGGCAGATACTCGGACAGGGTATCGCAACAAGCTGATCCCACTAGGACAAATCGATTTCTTTTGTCATTAACGTTATTTAAAAATGTTGGCACAGAGGTTTGTATCGATTAAAATGTTTATGTAAACAGAGCAAACGGAACGCGATTGGCAACTACGTGTTTTGTTTGTAACATCTAACCTTTAACAAGAGCGAATCAAAGTTTTGCTATTTGCAAATGGCACAGTGACCGATTTTTAGTAGTAATATTCTTGTTTGCTACAACACCTGCAACTTTCGGAGTAACCGGGTGTGGAATAATGCGACAGTTTGAAAACCGGATTGGACCCTTCAGGAAACCCAAATGCGCTGCCCAATTGTACTTGAGCACTTTGTGATGAAGGCGGTCGGTTCGCCAGTTGTCACTGCCCCTATCATCTTGGGTCATCTGATTGTTTAACAGAACGTGCCCGTTTGGAGATGTCTCGCGTGCCACGAATTGGTCCACCAGGATTGGCCCCAGCTTTAACCCTCTCTTCTAATTCGACTACGTGTCTGGTTTGAAATGTTCTGGATTATTTCACCTCAGTACCGGTGCAAGATAAAGGCAAACACATGCAGACCCTCCTTGAACGATGTCTCGACTGAGCCGTAAATTTTGCGCACACTTTAAAACTTGCATCATATCAATCTAGGTTTTCTGGTGATATGAGGTGAAGTACGTCACTGTTTGAAACTTTACCATTACTTTAAGAACTTGAAAGCCTACCGCCAGCCACTCATGAGCAATCGAATAAACGAAGCCCGATGTGTTAACGATAACTAAAAGTTAGTGAGGGTCAATCTGAAAACAAGGCGACATCTCTCCGAGTAGTTGGCTTCAATTAATCATCTGGTCAACAGTCATGGTGCACACAAGGTGGTCATTTGGACTGCAACTAGCTCTGTCGACTTTCTAGCCAAGACCAAATGGCTTGGAGTGGTCATCTCCATTGACATTTGTGGCTCAGAAACTATGCGCAGCAAGAGTCTTCGAGTTCTTTAGCAGCCACCAAAAAGCGAAGCCTAAACTTCTTATTTCTCGTGGATTGCCGGTCACGGTTACGAGAATTTCGGAAGCCATCTGGATTGCCTGAATTTGGTTCGGTTAGAGATCGAATCACGCATTTTATTGGGGCACTCAATTTAAATGCCATCCCTGATAGCTTATTGAAATAAATCAAATATACTGGAAGCAGTTATTAAAACGCAGTAGTTGGTTGTGTGCTTTATGATCCCAGAACAATCTGGTTGTCCTGGTGACAATAACAGCGGCGTAAATTATTTTATGATCGCACCGTTGGTTGTCCTTGCGACAGGTCCTCGTAGTAATCGGTGCTGTCAAATTCGGCTGCCTGGCAACATCGCCACCTCGATTTAGAAATGGTCCTGATTTATTGGACTCCTTGGTAATTTCATATTCATTAGCAACCTCCAAAATTCCAAGTGATGGAGTTTACATGTATTTTTGACTCATCAAGGTCTCTCAAATTCTGTAATTACTTAAAGTAGCCTGGTGACAAATAGACTTGAAACAGAGATGATCCCAACACAAAACCTAACATCTTGGAGGCAGATCTAAGCGATTAAATTCACGCTTTCCGACCAGTAGCAGTGAGTAGGTGGTCCTGTAGTTTACTGGGAGTCTCGCTTTAGCATCACTTCAGTCTAGGGAAAAATATGCGCCTTGGTACATGGAGTCAAAATGGGATTTGTCCTATGGGGTAAGAGCCAGCGGGCTCTGTTCTGCATATCTGCTGTGAAAACTGAAGAAGCCACGAGATGGCTGGTCGGCTGAAATCCCCGTCGATTAGATACCGACTTGACACGAATTCATAATCTCAATTGTAGGTTTTTTCACTATCGGTTCTATGATATACCTCCTTAATGCACAAAACTTATGCATGGTGTAAATGTTGCTGATGTTGATAGCTGGCTATCGAAAGGTGCCCTGAATTCCCTGTCAGCAAGGGGTTCTGCCTCTTGAAAAGGGGTATCATGTGGCGGGAATTTCGGTCAAATGTTATTCGGTGGCTTCCTCCAGACTGTTCCCAAGCCTGCATTAGGGTAGCGACGGGGGCTGCGTTGATCAAACTTATTTTGCTAATTTACAACGATTCAGTGTATTTCATACACAAGCACACCGTATAAATCACCGAAGTGGTAATAATTCAAGTGCTCGACGATTTATTGTGAATGACAAGTTCTCTCACTGCATCTAGTGCCTACAATCAACCTGCTTAATTGTTTTCGTTGCATTGTCTTAAGTTCCGATTGAGGTGGGTCAGATAGAACTCCGCAAATTGCCAGGAAACCCTAAACAATGAGCTTGCATTGTTTCTTCTTCTTTCGATGCTTTCAGCTTTCCTTGGAATTTACGGCGCCACTGTTAAGTGTTAAGTAATTGTGACTGTCAAGTCTTATAGCCTACCTCCGTCGTTACCCAACTGTCCACAATTTTACGGTTTCCGTTCACCTAATTTAACGTTATATCTCTAACTTCGTGCATTCTTGCTTTTTTGCTTGCCCGTTACAGTGTGTTTGTCCCAAGTTAATCCGACACAATACTTTAATCCCTACGTACCTATCCATCTTTCTACCTACCCACCAAGAGTTCTAAAGGAAACGCTAGCACCCCCTAGTTTGGATGATTACAAAGCATTTCCCAATGCCTCCAAAAACCCCTAAAATATCAAATTTTTGGTTTTTTCGATTTTATAATCACGATGCATCTACCTGTACTGAGGAACTAAAGCTTAGTAAACAAGTTCTGTTCCAACTCCCCGCTGAATTTCCCGATTTTTTCGGAGGGGGCCGAGCCAGCAACCACAGCCTTTTGCGGCGGTTTCTGCATTCGGGTAGTGTGAGGTAACAGATGCAGGTTGTCTGGATTAATTTTTGACTGCCGTGCTGACTCCACGGTAAGGCTGGGTCTAGCAAACATGTCGCTCTTACAGATTGGTGAAAAGTGTCTGAATAGATGCTAAAGTCCCAGGACCCAATTAATAAGCAGCCACAACCACCAATTACGGGAGACAAAAAGCGTCAATTAGGATAAGAGAATAGGGCATTAAATTTTTGAAGAAAAAGCACATTTAAATATAGTACTAATTCATCCAATCGCTGTTTCACTGGGTCTTTACTTTATGTGCTAATTTTTTACAAAATACTCCAAAAATCTGGTTTAATTTAAGTCGAATTAATTTCTATTACGATTCGCTACTCGCCGCAGTTCAGTGAGGAGGGATGAAATTCAGTTTTCAATGCCCAAAGGTTTTATTATGGATCGATGGATGATGTCTAATCCTCAAAAAAGGAAATGTGAAGACCTTTAATTGACGGTAAGCAAATTGAGTTTAAAAGAGATATTTCTCAAAAAAATTCAAGTACATTCTCGATTGCATTTGTATCCGAGGTATTCGGAGGAATATGCTTCAACTTGGCTACAGACGTATTCTGTGCAGGGCTTGTCTGGATATACGGAAGAACTATTCAATACTGACGCATGACAATTTTGGATAGGAGTGTTGTCTTGAAGGACAAGTTAAAATCATTTCAAAAAGTGATTTCAAACCATCGACAAATCCGGTACTGTAAAAGCTACCGTTACGTAACCTTGGGTGCACGAATTCTAATGGTGATAAATTTGGGGCTTAATAAACGGGGGAGTCAACAAATCAACTAAAATACCAACAGATATCTTGGATTTGTTTGCTTGGTGAATGCGTTTAATTTCAACGGTTTGGTATTTACAGCAATATAATTTTTGATTGCTGTACAGTTACATAGGCAGCAATAATAAGAGTTTTCGTGGTTTTGCTTATTTAGAAGAGAGCAACTGACATTTATCATCGGCAACACAGCGCATTATCCTGATGCACTTAATTATGGCGAGTGGTCCTTAAGCACTCAGATTTTGTCTATTGATGCACACACATGGCAACGACGCCAAAAGGACAAAGATCGTTTTCGTAATGCATGAATAATTTTTTTGACAGCCAGGATCCTACCAGTATTATGAACTCAGGCCGCCTCTGTTCTCTCCACATGGTGCAGTGAAAAATTATTCTAAATCCACTTATGTGTTATCGATCACTACTTATGTATCCCACCATATGAGAAGGCGGCTAAACTCGCAAATGAGAATATGAGACGGATATAGTTGCTTTGATCCTTCCTTTATTATTATTTGACCCTTGGTGTTAATTGCTTGATCAATCGGTTGTCAACGTGTATTCCATTAAAATCGGATTATGGGCCACTCATCATCAAATTTTGCGTGATTTCGTCAGCGCAAAAACCAATCCGAGATAATTCAATTAAGCTTATCCCATACTTGAGACACAATATGGGAGATTGCTCGAGTGTTTATTGCGACACTGCTGTTTGATCGCACTGTTTGGGAGGTGCCGACTCGAAGGGCCTGCTCGCAGGTTGTCTGTAACTAGAGTTGCGTGGGTGCGTTGTGTCTGGAGGACACTAGTCTTGACTAAGTCATTTAATGATTACCTAGAGCCTCGATATTACCATATGCGCTCACCTTGTTCATGGACGGCGATCTTCAATTGGTTGTACAACTAAACGGAATGCAGAAACGCAAAGCTGGTCTTTGGAGTACAAGCCATTCATTTGCTTATTCTTCAACTTAAATGTTGAAATGTTCATTATCTGTTTGGTATTATGCCTGGATAATAAAGAAACCAAAGCTGATAAATGTCTAGTTCAAATACGACAAAAGTGAGTGCGAACAGGACTCGTATCTAGGTGTACAACAACCAAAGCTTCTATAAAGCATGGTTGGAGTGAATGAATGATGCGGAAAAGTTCCAGTTGCTTCCGAATCCTGAGTGCTCAAGTCAGATGTGTCCCACACCCTCCATTAGGTCCTTTAAGTGAACGGGTTCAAACTAACTACCCAAAATTTTCTCTATCGATCAAAGAGATGACAAAGTTTTCGGCTTGCTTACGGCAATGTCTAGACAGAAACCATAAACTCGTTAAGGTGACGACCAATAAACACTCGAAATATCCACAGTTAGTGGTGGCTGGAAGAGGTAATCATATCCGTGTCCGAGATAAGGAAGGAGACATGCAAATTGTGTGCATCATTCAGGTAAACGCCGAAATATCACTTCAGAATTGATTATAGTGAATAAAAAGGACACATATAAAACAAGTAAGGCTGACATTTCGGGCGGAAGTGAAATGTTTTACAGAAAATAACTGTTGGAGACTTGGATTTAGGGAATTCTCGAACGTTTGAAACGTCTGTTTTGGTTCGCTTATATTCCAATTTGGGGACAACTATGGATGAGGAGGTTTATTTGAAAGGAAACAAGGTGATCCATTGCACGTTGGTGAAGAAAATTTTCAATGCGAAAAAAACGAATTTCCGGCAATGTCAACAATCAACGGACACCAGATTTATTGAGCTCTTGTGCCTAAATGTAAATTACGTAGAGGGGAGCATCGCTGCTATTACACATGTTACGCATTTGGCAGTTTTCTACGCACGGTCATCATTTTGATGACACAGGCCAGATCAAAGCAAACAGCTGTTGCGTAAGGTCCCCTCTGGGACCTGATCGGTGCCTCTCAGGGGCATCAAAGGGCATCACAGCAACCGCGCCTTTGTCGGATGCTGACAACGCGTACCGTCACGCCATTATCCTCCACCCCCTTTCAATCCCTCTGTTTCCCCATATTACACACGAGAAGGTCATAAAATCCAAGCGCTTGCTCCTCTCCTTCCCTGCCTGCCTCCCGTTTTTCATCCCCAACTCGCAATTATGGAAATGTTAAACTGCCCACCCTTTCACATATAAGCGTCACATGCAGCAGACTCGTTAAGCTCCCGGTTAATACGTACACTCAAACGCACACACGCGCACACACCCACACGAGCCTGCTCGAAATGATCAGAATTCAAGATGGGCAATTTCGCAAGCAGCGAAATCATCTCACACAAGTAGCCTAGCTCTTTACGGAGACTACTAAGGTCAAAATTACATACGCATTTTTCGTTTAAAAGAGAACAAATGTGATTTTGCCTACAATTTACATGCTTTTGAAAATGCTAAGAATGCAATTAGTGGTTTTTTTGAGGAAGCAGATATAGCGAAAGTGGGTACAAACTAAGAGCTCTCAGCTGCATAGCACAGTACTTTATTTAGGACGAACTTCATTGAGAATTACCACACGGCAACACGAAATAGACCGCAAATGATATCAGTGTAAAAATCCCGCTGATTAACTTGTCGTGGTTTAGTTGACCCTAAAGGGAAAGAGCTTTGATTCGGAAATTCCTGATGTACATGATTTCAAACACATAACAGATTTGGGGACAGATGGCTTGGACAGTAGCAGTAATCCAAAATAGTCGATGTTCAAGTCTTCAAATTCTCATGGCACATCAAGATAGGAGTTTCGTTGTGAATGGTGCGGTTTGCAGTCCCAGTTTCAAGGATCGACTTGCTCTCAAATATTGCATAATACAAAATATGAACAGAATGACAAAGGCTTATTTCCTATCCTCAAATTGCTAGTTTTCATCTCACTCTCAAGTTTTGGGACACTCACAGTTATTGATGTCATGTGAAACAAAATTGCCCAAACATTGCAAGGATAATTATGAAAAACGGAGGAGTATTTTGAGTTGATTGGATTCGCCTCAGCATGCCGGATCGCAATTTTCAATCCGCGTCAAACCAGAACAGGCAGCCGATTGGCTCCAAGCTCAGATCTTTGCACGTTTAACGGGTTTTTTAGAAATGTGCCTTGCTATGCACGCAAAAGATCTTGACCTTGATGTTTACTCATGTTCAAACCTACGGAGCCATCCCGATAGGGACATTAAAGTTGGGGAATGAGTAATGTGACAGAGCGTTGTGGTGGATTTGCATATTTTAATTCAAGTCCAAGCATACAACCTTCGTCCATTTGCATAGAAGATGGCAAGTTTAGGTTCACCAAAGGGCTCAGTTACTTAGAAATTGCAAAATGCGCAACCATATTTGTAAAAATATGCGTGATAGTGAAACATGGGTAGTAGTAAGCCGTTTTAAGTCGTAAAGTACTAAGCAGTTTGAGAAAACTGCGAATTTCTCCTACAATCTGCTCATTGCACCAAAATTATGCTTGTAAACATTTAATGAAACTACTCACAAAGACAATCAACATTCGTTTTATGAGTGGCTGTCAGCCAATCGCTGCGTTGAGCCAAGTTGAAAACTGTGTTCAATTTGATAGTTGCGACTGCTATGGTTTCTAGCCAGTGGCAGAGAGATATTTATAACCCTACACCTTATGGTGACTTTAGCAGTTCACTTATTTCTGATTTACTTAAGTGGAAAGTAGTGAAATAAGACATCGTTGTTAAACCAAGAGTTCCCTAGATTTCTAAATTCTAGTGGCTTGGTGTTCTTAAATTTAGCTGAGCATCTTATAACATCAGTGACACAAATTACTTATGCATTCCATTTTTGCAAGTCGCTAGGCTTAGGAACAGGTGACACTCCAATTTCGTCACAACGGCAGCCAAGTTGAACTTACGCCACATGTTCACGCACGAACTCGTTCGCATGCGAGTCGAAATCTGTTGGCATTCATTAAAACCTTGTCCTTCCTTGGAAATAAGATTGAGAGCCTTGCCAAAAAACTTGTCCAAACAATGCAGTTGCTTAGAAGTTAGTCAACTACTCTTTTATCCGCGTCAGTAATTGGTCCTTTGGAATTAAGGTGCCAAGGTGACACTACGTAACTAAACATCTTGGAAAAAAATTTCTTTTAAAATTGTCTCAACCACTTTAAGACAGATGAGACGTCTAGAGAAAAAACAGGGAGCCTCTTGCAACGGTACTATCCGCGTGATGCGTTGATACAAGAAGAACAGTTAACAGAGCTAGCGTGGTTCCACAAGACAACATCTGATCCAAGCCTCCCTCTTCAACCACTTAACGAGTCTTGACTGCATCACCACTCTCATCTAAGACGGTAGTTAATGGTAATTTAGCAAGCTTCACAGCAAAAGTTCGAATTAATATACAACGAACCCACATTTTACTATCAACTCCATTGTTTAAGGGAAGTTATTAGCGCTGAGCCGATTGCTACCGTTCAGTGATGTTTGAACCTTCGCTGTCCGTACATGGCTCTCTCAGAGAGAAGTGCCGTGGTTGCTTTCAAACAGACTTTGAAAGTCCTGAGATATTTCCGGTAAAAAGTAGTGGAGATGCTGGGGCAAATCCTTCCTTGTGACACGGAGTTTGTTTCGTTCAAGTGTATTGGGTCATTAATACTCGTGTTCTTTCACTGTTGGTAGCAAGAGGAACAAACCAATCAGTTTCTTGCAGGTGGTTTTATCATAAAAGGATTCCGGATGAAATCGTTTTTAACTTAAAATTATCTGAGCAACAGAGAACTTCCTATATGCTTGTTGTTGTGGTGTCCAGCATAAACATCATCCCACCTGGGTTGGAGTAGGTTCTCATAAGGTACTGTATTTCTATCGAAACAAGAACAATTACTCTAGAAGAACGCCGTGTCTAGAACACCTTATGATTTATTACCAAAATGTCGAAGGTCGAATCGCGTAACCAATTATCGCAAACGAAGCCATTCCTTTTGTCCCCGATAAGCGATGGCGCATGATCGACTCAAAGTGGCTCGGAGGTAAAAAGATCAAGTAGCAAACTAACCACAAGCGATCCAACCGCTGAATGTAACTTAATTGTTTTGAGTGATTCAATAAACTGAAAAAAACCAGCGAGATAGGGAAATGTAGGTTACCATGTTTAAATGCGACAGTAGCGTTAAAGTGTGCCCCATGAACCAACCCCTTTGAAGTTCAATAATGCCCCCCGCCGCCTCGAGCCTCCTCCTTCTCCCGTTGACCCCACGAGTAAGTCGTCGGCGGGCGTCACCCCTGGCAAGTTAATTTACCGTATCTCCTGCATGCAACACACCGGGCCTTAGATACGCCGGCGGCACGCAGGCCGCGCAAATGCTAAATAAATCAATACGGAGCTAAACAGAAGAGGCACACTCATGCTTCCCCCTTGCCGTGGCGCCCACCCTCAAACCCGAAAATATATCGTCTACGGCATGTGCGCGTGCGCACACACGCATGTACCCCTCGTAGCTTTGATAAATGCCGTAGATGTAGAGAACAAAGGGTCCTACCGCCTCCTCATTTTCTGCACAGCACACAAAAGAAGAAAAAGCCAAGAGAAAAGCCAATACGGCCCTCAGCGCCCTAATGCTTTAAGGGTGGACACAGGGGAGGTCAAATTAAAGAAAAAAGCAAGGCTCCGACATTATATTTGCTTGACCTATTAGCACCCATAATATTTTGGTGCCCATGAGTTCAAATGTCCAATAAGAACTGTCCTTCTTGGAATCGATAGTTTGTTGCTAAGTTCACGAAGCCACGATTAAAATGTTACACCAACGGCAAGTTTTACTGGTCTCCAAGGTAATGCTTGCATAGGCCACGGGTGCTGTGCGTATTCGTCGATATCGGTCAGTTCAGTCGCATTCTAAGTTCCGCAGAGGGAGTCACATGTGCTGCTACTTTCTCCTCCTGTGATCACATCAGGGAGGTTTCGGCCAATCAGGCTGGGCCCCACCCTCTTGACTGCTGCCTCGCACAGAAGGTAGCCAACTCAATTGTGGACGGGGAAACATTAAGGTGGTGCGAGACTTCAATCATTTAATGCCGTCGCGGGAAGGTGAATTATTAAAACCTCTCCTGATACACGAGCGAATCTCTGTCCGTTTTCTCGCTCTGATCACTTACGCGATTTAACGAGCGAATAGCACGTGTGTCAGCGCACAACCCCGATGTGTGCGCACTCTGCTTGAATTGTGAATAAGCCAGGCACCTTGAATATTGCCTTCTCGCCAGAATAATGGATTTGCCGCTTCACTTTGGAGCTGCGTCTGTCCCCAAGTGGGTTTGTGGGGAGTTAAAAACGATGCTTGTGAGCCAAGTTCGCTTCTGCAGAACGTGCAAAATAGTATTATAAAACGAAAATAAAAGAAACATTTTTACAATACGCAGATTAATTCCACTATGAGGTTTCGCTTGACTTTTCTCGCAACACTAGTTACAACTGCAGCGTAACTTCTAAACACTGTTCAACTTCTCACCCCGCATGCTCATCACATCCTTTGAGCCTTTCCAGATAGTGTTACGGAATACGTAACATTTCGCAGATGCCGTCGTACCTCCAAAGAACATCTTGCTACACGAGTTTGCTTGGATTTCTATTGTTAGCTTCCCACTGGGTAGTTATGGGAATATTCATGCCAAATTGCAACGGCCAGCCGACATTAACAATCCGCTTAAGTCAGTGGGACCAGATGGCCTGTAGGAAATGATTGCAAGCCAGTGATAGTTTAGCTAATGCCTAGTCGAAAAAAAATAAAAAAATCAAAACCAATGATTGAAAATGCCCAAACGCAATGCGCGACGTAAGGAGAAAACATGCAAAACTGCCAAACACAATAGAAAAGAGTTTGCGCATGCGAAGAAACATGTCCGTATGGAAACGGGGGAAGAGCATGCAGTGACTGCAACTGGTTTGTTTTGTTAGCTGGCCTCGCTCAATCCACGCTGCAGTTCTTCTGCTGCAT
>UXSR01000780.1:0-18205 GCA_900604375.1 Mesocestoides corti
GCTGGACTGGCGCCGAGTCGAGCATGGAAGAGAGCACTTTCAAGACTAGTGGATCAAGCTATAAAAAACCAAATATTGATACGACTTCGTCGAGGTGGGCAGCTCACTTCCATCGGAAACGTGGGAGATTGGTCAGTTGGGGGCTTCAGTGATTGGACCATCAACCGAAGCGTTCGTGTTGCCATCGACAGATCCACCATGGCCTGGAATCAGCGTGGAAGTGAGACGCTGACTACAATTGCGAATCCTTTGACTAGTGAGTAGTAATCAACCAGCGTCTAAACGCGTGATTTTTATGGTAAACGAGGTAAATATTCCCTATAATGTCTTCAGACATCAAATGCCTAAAACACTTTCCTTATTGAGACGGAATTACACACCGAACCCTCAAAGAAAGCAACACGATTTGGGGCTTTCGACAGCGCATGTGTGTTAACTAGTGGACTAAATATTCCGACAATAAATAGCGTACACACCAGATGCATGCAATAAATGTGGGGACTGATCGCTGTGTACACTTTAAGCATCATTGGAAATGGTGGCTGCCCGTTCAGTGAGCTAATTGTGAACGGTGATTTAAATTAAAACAACGAGTGAATCAAGGCTAACACGGTGAATGTTGCAACCTCGACATCGGATCCCTTCGTGTCTGGAGTGCTCATCAAACCAATCACGTTCAACGGTCCTCTGACGGGTCGAGGAACAGTCTCTTTGGAACTAAAATGTCCTTCAAAACTGTCTCAAAGGTTTTGAGAACACATTAACGCTTGGTAAAATACTATTTTCCGCAAGAATATTTACCATAAATCTGGTTTCCAATTGACCGGGGAATTCTGTAATCGCCCAATGGAATTATTCAAGCTGGATTCGAATTTCTTCGAATCGATAAAAGCAACCTTACAGGTAGTCATTGCAATTCTCCCTAGAATGACCATTTATCTGGATTATAAGGGTACCGTATTGACCAATCTGAAGAGGTTCAGTCTGTTTGGCCACGTCTGCCCACGTTTTGTGGTTCTAGCAATTAATCTGCCTTGGATTTTGCATTCACATGAATACTTCAAACAAATTTTAGAAAAAATTAGAAGCTTGAATCGAAACTGCTTTAGTCAATAAACGCGGCATTACTAGTGGTCACTAGGTATGTTTGGCCATGAATGTTTAAATTTCGCGTTAGTGGAACTTAATCAGCCGTGGATTTTGAAATTTAACTTTTAAACATTCTAGACCTCGCTGAGAACTGGAGAGAAATGTGATAAAGCAACTGGATTCTCCAGCCTTCAATGGAATTTTGTTATAATGTGCCGAAACAGAAGCGCGCAGAACGAACTTACTACCAACCCTTTTTTTCCAGTTTTACTGCAAACTCCCTCGACTGGGTGAACAATCTTACCACCACACGGTCATAAAACGCGTCTACAAACTCCGACCCCTACGGACACGCTACTGAGGCTGCCGTAAGCTTAGTTAATTGAGTTCACGTAACTTGAGCAGAGGGCGATAATCTGTTTACTCTGAAAATTGCCTATACTGCTTCGTGAGAGCAATGCTAAAATGCAGTTGCATAGTTTTTTGCCGGCGGAAAGCTTACTTTAAGTTATTCATAGTTGAAATTGTTTTGGGTAAACAGCTTTGTGAAATCTTGAGCGTCGGCACCAAAGTCTCCTCTCAGACACTGGTCTTCCTCCCAGCCCGCTTTCTCAATTTATTTCACACTATAAATAGGTTTTCAGTGCAGTCCAGAATAAATTGACACGCAGACCTAACGGGAATGCGTTTAGCCAAATGCCCCCTTTGGATAACTTTGTCAAGCTCCGTGCGGGGGTGGTGTCTCAATTTTTTTCCGAATTCACCCACGGCATCCCACTGACACCCACATCTGTGCTAATCCGCTCACATTTATCAAATCAAAGCCAGCCTTGACTTATATAAATGTTGACACGCTGACAGGTCACTCGCCAGTTGGCTGAGACGGTTAAAGCTCTCTGCACGACCTCTGGTCCTGTCTTGCTTTAGCGTGAGATGGGTTGTTCTAGCGTCAGACTGGGGATCTGGTACCGTTTATCTGAGTGGATTTTTCTTGGTTAGGGGCAAACGTAACATTAACGCATTTAAATCCTAATTCTGATTTGGCAAATTCAGTGAACAGCCTCAATTTATTGCCTGGCTACCTCAATTTTACAACTTTTTGTGTCTCGCTAATTGCATTAAAAGGCAATTAACTTGGCGCGATTTCACAGTAATCTCCTGTAAGTATGAAGTATATTGCAAGGCTGAATTAGCAGTTAAAAATTCATTTTTGGCAAACATGGCAGACAAAACCGATATTTGCGATGTGAAATTGCAAAAAAAGAAAACAATTTTTTTCTCTTTTTTTACGGGTGGACGTAGATCAAGAAGGCGGTATTCTTCAAGACTGTTATTCACCAGATTGAGTCTCATTCACGTTTGCACAATCACTCAATGCCACATAGTCACCCCCAACTTCAAAATCCCCCCATCTTGATCCTTCGGGTCAAGGTCACTCACGGCACATATAAAGCATTCGTTCTGACGTGTCACTCGACCATTGGCTAAGACAGAAGTGTCTGAACAAGGTCGCGTGTTTGACCTTGTTCTGGAGTGGAAAGGCGAACTTGAACGAGGGATTAGATTCCTTGAATTCAGAGCTATTCTTTTCAATACATTGATTGGCATCATCGCTGCCTTTAATAAACAGTGTTCCTCAGTTAGATGACCTCGTACGGGCAAATCACACGTCTGTGTTTGGCGATTTCCTGATTTCCCTTAAATCCCTTAGAACACAGTGCAGGTGGAAACGTGAGGAGTTTCATTGTTGAATCTAGGACAGGACAGACGATGTCCGTAGACAACGCTGGGCTCAACCAATCAATTGCTGCAGTGAGAGAGGGGTTCTTTAACACGACAAAGCGTCAGTTTTAATTAGAACACTCGATATTCTACCCCTGAATGAGCATGGCTACTTGGAGTGAATCCAAGGTAAATTCACGTTCGTAGACGTAATGGTTGCCAGTTCCACAATTACGTTAAAAATTGAAGTCTCACAAGGCAAAGCCCTGGTTTGTGCAAAATGGTTTCACCTGTGTCTGTACCGCCTCAATGAATGAAGAAATTTACTTTTATTCGCGCAAAAGTTATAGCTCATCTCCAGTCTCTAAGACTCGTGCAATCGTAAAATGTGTGTGCAATAAAGTTTTCGGCAATAATTTGCACCATTTCGCGTACAGTCGCCTCATTAAAACAGTTTTGGCAGTTAATAAATCCAACAATTCCAGCCACTGGGAAGGAACTGAATGCACCGGCGTAAAAGAACCCCAAGTTTGGCTGACAATTTTTTAAAATCCTTTAGCCAAATTCACTGAATTATGAATTCCAAATGTGCTAGCCAGCTTGCTGCTTTTTTTTGGAATCATAACAAAATTAAACCTGCAATCCAAACTGGCACCTTTTGAATCCTGCGAGTCGAAAGAAAAACAGTGCCTAGGATGCTGGCGACAACATTTTCGTCGTTGGTATTGTCTGAAAATGGCATTTCATAAATATCACTTAGGACTCGGCCCCACATAGGGGCATTTGGACAAAACATCCTAAGCCGAGAGCCTCGTGTTACCTCGCCATGACCTCCAGTCGAAATGTCCGGCTAAAAAGGCCATTAATCACATAAAATCACAAATGTATAAACGGAGAACAGGCAAGCGCTCAAACTGATTGCAGGTACGACTGACGCTCTTGCACGCAATCTTGATCCAATATCTTCAATTAAACTAATCCATATTTATTCGAACGATTTACTTTTAAATGATGGAGACCGTGTAATATTTCGTCTTTGTGTCAAATGCAAACATTACGTTCATGTTCGCTGCTTATCGTATTTGTATCGACCGCTCTCATCCCATTGGCTCACTCACTTTACAATGCATTACGCATGTGAATCGTTGTCAAGGTCATCCAAAGCGTGTGTGATTGGACGACTGCACGTGCTATCTGGGCCCATTACCTGAAACGCTAAAAGCTCTTTCCACGAGGTCATGTCCTGGTCGTGGATTGTAGTTTGCCGTTAAGACATAACATTTCACTGGTAACTTTAGGCAAATAAATTTGGCTTTGTAGAGTAGCCAAATTGTGCTTTGAAATTGTATTGCCAAAACTTCAAAAAAGAGAAATACGTTTAGTGTAATTTTTAACAAAAAGAACCACACAAAGGTGTGTTTTGGAGTAAAACGATGTGATTTACGAAAATAAATTAAGTGTAACCACAGATTTTGTTGTAGATGATGGCAGTACTTTTCTACGACGGGTATTTCATTTTAGCCGAAATTATCTCAGAGAGCTAGAACACGACGGTTTTGCATGGGAGAAAATTTACTCGATTATTGAATGATTAACACTGATTTGTTATTATTAAATCAGAAATCATGTGGCTGTAGAATGGTCTTATTTCTGAGGCGTTGTCACTGGCATGATCGTGTGAACGGGGAAGAGTTGGGAGAACGGTGACAAATGACAATGAAAAGAAATATTTCGTCTTAGGAACAATTTCACTCCCCAAGGGGAATGTATGTGCACCCGTTATGGCGAATGAATCAATAAAATTGGCTGCAGGAGACACGCTAATCCTCCATAATGTGAATCTAGTCAAGTGCAGCAATCCACTTATAACAAGCGCCCTTGTAATCTGTACACCCAAGTTTTAAAATAACGCGCGAGCCATCAACTTAAATTGCCCAGGTACTCCGGTCACCATACTTTCGATTTAAACAAACCGTCTATATTATTTTGTTTATCGTTATTTTACTACGACGTTTTGCAAAAATAAAATATTTCGAATTCAACCTTGTACCATGTTTGCTTTGGAAACAAATGTAGCCTATTTTTACTGACAGCACGTGCCTTCATTATTGAAAAAAAAAATTTCTGAAACTAGGACGGCTTTGGGATTTGATTAGCTTTTGTTATTCGACACAAACAGACTGGCAGACTTGACTGACAAGTTTACTGTTTTGTCAGTATTAATTTGCACAAACCATATCTTCTTTTTTTTTAAAAAAAACCTAATGCTTAAAACAAAGCCTCATTATTGGCACGTTCTAAAAATATGTTTGCAGAGATTAAAAACTTAGGATTTGACCCACTGAGATAAGCAACAGCAACAGTGTGGTAGGGCATAGTGTCGGATAAATTATTATTTCTATGGTAAGAAAATATGACGTTATGTACAGTCTGCCGAGCGAGCCAATCACGGCTCGTCTGCTTTCGCGGTCGGCGTGAGTGTTGGGCCCGTGTGAGCGGAGTCGCACTTGTCTTCACCGCACACCGCGGAAACCGGTGGCGGAGACACAGGCGCACAAAGACTCGACGAGAACACCGTGTCCCTCGCCTCGCCCACATCCGTGCCCCCGTCGATCAGCCTCAAGCGCGCCAGCAGACGTCGGATGAACCGCTGGTAGGCGGAACAGCTGATTATGAGGAGGAGGGGTCCGCTGACCGTGTTGGAGATGCCCAAACACAGCGCGTAGTCTTGCAGTGTCTCAGCGGTGTCGCCGCGCACGTCGAAGATCTTGGTGAGGATATTGCAGAGGTGGTTGGGAAACCAGGAAAGGACAAAGAGGGTTGCCATGAGGACGCAGAGACGAATTAGTCGTTGTCTGCGTCGACGCCACTTGCCACGAATTGTGTGCCCCATTAGACTGAGCATCTGATGCGAGCGGCGCAGTTGCTGAGTTATGATGTGGTGACTGAGGCAGATCACAAATAGTGGAATGAGGTAAATGGTTATGATGAGTGTGAGGTCGTAGGCCATCTTCGCCCGGCTTGACCACGTTTCTCTAAAACGATTGGCAAACGTTGGTTACATTTGCATGAGGCGTTGTTTTACTACGCCAGCTTCGTCGGAACACTATTCAATCTGCCTTCAAGCAGTTAGTATTGTATATTTCCATTATTTTTCACAATATTAACCGCTTAGAATAACACTTACACGTTATTTAACGTTTCACCTTAGTTTGAACCTTTCAGTGCGAGACGTGTTTTTGCAAATCTTGTCTGTTGCTGACTTTTAATTAAGCATTTCTACAAGGTCTGACTTGAGTGGCAATTTTCGAAATTATAATCAAATTTATCAAGCCTATAAAAAGTAATCACTTTCTCTCTTAAATAATCAATTAGGATGGTTTGGGTAAATCAGCTATGAGGAGAGTTAGTCTTCAGAAGCAACAGTCTCTCCAAGCTTAACAGAGTTTTGCGCTACGTTATTTTTTTCGTTTTAGAAGGAGTTCGTAGTTAATAAATTTCGAGTAAATTGTCGTGGAAATAATGAAACTAACAAGGGCTAATCGTGAGACTTGATTGGACGTTGATGTCGAGAGATTTTGCACGAGTCATGCCTTTTGCTCATTGACAGATAAAATCGATAAGTTAGCGAGTTTAGCAGCCAAAGCGTCGAAATTTTCCCGGTTCCGCTGTTAGGAAAACCTCGCGTTTACAGGAACTTCCTAAGGAACAAGGCCTGTTTTGTAAAATTGACTGAGGAGGATCACTGAATGAAATGCCCTGTAATTATCCAATTCCACGTCACTCTTCAGTAAAACAGGAATAACCGAGCAGCAGCAGCTGCTCACACCGGTCATATTCCCGTATCACCATAATTTGATTACACTTCGTGAATTTACGAGAGTTTTTCTGCAGATACAAACCCAGTAAGTGTAGGAAGAGGATACGACAGATTGGCTTAATCGACGTTTAAGATCTGATCGACCATCCCAGTGCGTGTCTGTTGTAAAGGTCTCAGAATGCATTTATAAAAGAATCGTCTTGCAGCATAGCTTTAAATGTGCGTTAACTCATTTAAACTAGCATCATCAGATAGAAGAATGTGCATAATAATTGGGTTGAGAAATCGGTAATTACGGTTTCATTGCATTAATCAAGTAGACGAAAATGACAGGCAGTTGATGGTATGATTAAAGGGAGACATCTACGCAGTCAAAAGTACATCTCTGTGGTATCTATACAAATCTGGCAAAAATATCGCAATCAACCAACTGTTTTCCCTCCCAGTTCCCTACTTACACTGGATTTGGATTCAGAAAATTTACGGCTCATCTATTGGCTGATTCAGTTAGGGCGCTCATAAGGTCACGATCTTTCAATTAAGTCGAGTTCGGCACGTTGTGCTTGTCGTGATTGGCCGAGGTCCATGCGTGTTCACACGGCCATTCAACCTCATCAGACGCATAACCTTAAGTTTTCTGAGCTAAAGAAATCTGCAGCTGAGCAAACTTCTTGTGCCGGTTAAAATAAACGTTTGCTAAGCATAACTTAGAGAAGCCAGTCGGATTGAGTCGGACATGAGTCACCGCGGTTGGATTGCATTTATCACGGAGAGGAAAATTTGACAAGGAGATGCAGGTTAGTAAATAGTGTCTTCCACAACTTCTTTACAACGGTAAACAAGTTGATTGAGGCCTCTGCAATGAATACGTCTTGGTTTGTCAAGGATAAGATTGTAAAGTCCATGGTATTATGGAACGAATTCTCACGCAAGTAGCTGAAGAGTGATGTGAGAGGTCGGAAATCTGATGTAACGTGGGAGGAGAGTCATCTAATGTGGACCACAGTAACTTATTCTCCTCTACCTCATTTAAACTTTGAACACTCCTAGTCAAATGTATTCCAATTTTTGAACCTTAAACTTACTGCAGTATGGATTTTAGCATACGAGAGTGCATTCTAAAAGCAAATTTCGGTGTCGAGCGTGTGATTTTGCTGTTATCTCGATTTAGGGCTTTCAATTTTGTTGGAAAATACTTGTCTAGTTGTCTACTTGTGAGATTGTCAGGTGCCAAAAAGTACTGCAGTTGAACGGGGGCATGTTTGTGCTCTCCGACTCACCAGGCACAAACACACCTTCCATTTGCCAAATTTGTGGAAGGAGTTACCGTCAATCCATCTTTCCCGAGTACAATATTCACTTGACTAATTTAGACTTGTTCCACCCCCAAGCATAATTTAGCAAATCGAGCGAAATGAAATGCACAAGAGTCAGTGTTAAACGTCTGTCAGACCCATCAACTATTCGTGCCAATTTGACAAAAAACGACTACAAAATGTGCAAAAATACCCTGAATCACTCCAAAGCATTGACGCCGAATTAACCAATTTGAGACATTCAACAAGTAAGGTAAGCAAATTAACTCCAAGACAGCAAAACCGTTGGTTCTAGAATATTTGCGGCCCAGTCATTGGCTGATTCAGTTAGGTCACTCATGAGCTCACAATCTTTCAATCAATTAAGTCTAGTCATTACATATATAAAGATATAAGAAAAGCCATATTATACGGCTAGTTCCTTTATTGAGAGCCTACGAACAAGATTTATTAGCTAGATTACGCAAGTCGTTTTGGGATCATAAAGTTAAGCCGATGAGGTTCAGGAAAATGACCATCAATTTACCAGGATTTGTTTAAATCACTGGCCTTTTACTACCATACTCAGGGACTGCATCGACGCCTTTGAAGCAACCAATGAAATTATCGGCTAGGTCTGTGAAGTGTCCAATAAAAAACCACATTCATAAACATTACAGTTTTTGGGAATTGCAAGTATAATACAAATGTTTAATTCGTCATAACTTCAAATAAATTTGAAACCCTCGAATTCCTTGATAATTAAAATGAAAAGAAGAAGACATTTAATCTGGGGTTTCATCGTGAATTTCTAGCCGCTAATTGTTTTTTTTTTGAATTTTAACTATGTGCGCACTTTGTTATAGTCCCGATCTGGCTGAAAAGTTTGTACCAGAACGAATTATTACTAGTTAGGTGTCGCGTTTAAAACTACGCAATTTTTATTGCTTAGCCCAGAGATTAATGTACGAAGACCTACACAAGGAACCTGATTTTCACCACTGTTCGAACAATCACTGATTAAATTGGGAAACGCAGGTGTAAAAAAATCTGAGCAATTTTTTGGCTGTTTGAGGTAAACATGAGTCGAACGATACGATGTAGCTCCTTGTTTCTGGTCTGCGTTTTTGATTGGTTAATTGCAATGGAAAATGGTTGCTGTAGCAGGAGAGTAGGTTTTAGGTGTTCTGAGGTGAAGAAACCCGATTTTACTGAACAGGGGTGTTATGGTAAATATACGGCATGATTTGACTTTGTGAAATCCGAAAGCACGTTTTCCTACGTCGAGTAACTCGTTTGATTGTTGACACTAACTCCAGATGGTCGGAATACACTGAAAAGGGTAGTTAAATGCTCACGTATTGTCTTGGAGTATTGGCTCACACTCCCCAAGTCAAAAATATGTTTATTTAAACGACAACCCATCAAAATTCTGCAAATTTAAACTCCATTTCAGCTTACATAAGTTGGAAAAAGGCTGTTAATCGCTGCAGGTCTTCAGCTACCGAGACAAATCCTATCATCGATTTTTGGCTACAACCCGGGCCGTTACACAGACGCGGTTTTTGTCCAGGCCTTAGAAGCCGAACCAGCTAGACATGGACATCATGCTTAATAAATGGTTGTTCCAGAATTCTCACCCTATAATTTTCTAAGGGTTCCTGAAAATAAAACCATGGCATGCCAAATAGCATGTTTGGGAAATCAAATATGGCAATTCAATGTCATTTGACTACGAAATACGCTGTTTCTCGGGGATATTTCCGTATGATAAGGTAACAGGGAATTCTCAATTTGCAATAACGTGTACTTAAAGGCATACAAATGTCGAACAATGGTAGGTTTGAAAAAAGCTTACAAAAACGGACACACTTATTGCCTGATGGCACTCATTTGTTAAAAAGAATGCATTTACTTTTTAACTTTTTTTTCAGTAAATGCTCCTTCTTACCCAAATACTCACGCAGATGGCCCAGAGCACTGCGAAATTGTTTGAATCAGTCCGACTTAAATTCAGAACCGAAAAAAATCATTTTTTAAGGTAGTTAAAATGCGAGACATAAGGTGGATTTTCATTAGGAGGGTGAAAGTCTACTGAAGCTCGAATGCAGGATCAAAGCGTCACATGACACAACACACACACACAAAAACCATTTGACTGATATGTAAAAATAACAGCGGGAAATTTCCAGTTATTTAAACACACCGAATTTCGGGGATAAAATACGCGCACCTTTAAAGCAAAAAAGTGTTCATCTTACATCGAAAAATTGGCGCAGATGTGAATTCGAGATTGAAGTTTCCTTTTTAGCATTAAAGTAACATTCAGTGGGCTAAAACTTGGTGGCGCCCGTCTTGTTTGGCTAAAATTTGATTTCATCATGGTCGATTAAAATAAGTTTAAATTGATGACAACTTGGACATGATTCATAAACTTTCAAAGCAACAACTTCGGACCTAATTCTTCAAAAAAACCCACATGTGCCTCTTTTTGAAGTGTGATGTTCTTCATACTAGTTGACTACACGACCTGCCGAACATCTTCCATGTAAACATGAAGATTTTGGGCGCATTACAGGCAATATATCAACTCGGTTACACGAGTTCGCCTAGCACTCCAAGTCCAAAACTATCGCAGAAAAACTTTGACCGATGTTGGAAAATTTTTTCCTATTTTTATATTCAATAATTTGCCTGTAAATTTAAATATCCTAAATTAGTCAACTGCGTCAGTCGAATTTCCTGGCAACACACAGAAAATTACCCAGGGCTAAATTAGATAAAACAAAAAACATAATATTTGAATATCCTTTTTTTGGTTTTACTCACCAAGAAGATGAAATCACATTCTTTTTTTCTGTTCCAAAAGATCTACGCCTAATATATTCAGGGGGTTTCATATAATCTTTGCACTTAAAGGCAGCCTTTTGCCGTTGTTTTAAACGGCACGTCAAACCGCCTTAACAAAATGCTTTGAGTAAAACGCGAATGACCGAAATTCGGCTCTTCTGCTTTATAAAATCTGGTTAAAAAGTTACATTTTTTTGCCTTGCAGTAAATTTATTTACATTACTTGTTGAATGTCTTAGATTAGTAAATTCGGCGTTGATATTTTAGAGCAATTTGTAGAATTTTAAGGAATTTCGAAGAAAAATTTTTTTTATTAAATTGGCGAGGCAATTACCCACAATTATCAGCTTTGTAAAAAAAAAGCATTGACTGAAAGATCACTTGTCGGAAACTCACAGACAGATGGGTGGAGCAAGGGCAGCAAAAAGTGGATCCTTGAAGATGTTGCGCGTGACCCTCGAGACGATGGCCGAGGGAAGCGCAATGACGATGGCCAAGACAATGGCGGCTATCAGGAGAACGGAGACCCTGCAATTCACGTTGTGGTCGGTTTCGCCACCCCACCGTCCAGCCCTGGCAATGGCGATGCTTCGATTGAGACAAATCGACACCAGCAGGAAGTTGGTGAGTCCCACAATGAAGTAGATGAGGAAGGAGGCCACGTGGCACATCACTGAACCCAGCTGCCAACTCTTGTAGACACCTGTGTAGGCGGTGTAGGGCACACCGAACCAGACCAATGCCAGGTCACAACAGACGTGCATCATTAGCATTCGCCGATTGGAAATCGACTTGGGATTTCGCACCTTCGTGATGGTGAAAATGAGGAGCAGGTTGAGAAAGGTGCCGAGCAGGAAAATGAGGCAGTACAGCGCCAGCACTATCCGCTTATTGACGTTGTAGTTGAGAGTGTTGATGTAAAAGGAGAACTCCTTTGCTATGATTGCGTACTTCTCTGAGTCGTCAAGGATGTCAGGAATTCCTGTCCTCGTCATCTTTGAATTATTTAAAGTTGAATTAAAGTCCATGTTGTCAGAGCTGGGGTCTGAATTAGTTTTGCATTTGAAGAGAAAATTTTACACTGTGGTGGCGCGACTACGTTTGCTGTCCGTGCCAGCCTTCGCCCGATTTCTGATTGGTTAGAAAATAGATTTAAAACGTCCCATTGGTCAATTCCAGCATCTAGTTCCACTTAACGAATGGGGAACTGACAGGTATTTGGATGTTCAAAAGTCGCAATTCGAAAATCATTACAACTTTTAAACCTCAATAAATATCATCCGATAGCATAAATTTCGCCCTAAATCCGTTAAAATCTTTAAAAGATTGGTAACTGATATTTCAGATACAATTACTGAAAATACTCATTTCTGACTTATTTAGTAAAGATTAAAGGCTACCCTATAAAAGCCAGCCAAAAAAAATTTTAAAAGTCTAAATTATGCTAAAAATGGAGCTGAAATAAAGCAAAAATGCACTTTTTGTTTATTCAAATGTATCCTTTTAGAAGGTTCTACCTAGAATCGAAAACGAGGAGAACATTAGTTTTGCTTGTTGTTTATTGTTTTTTATGCACTTACTTCATGTCCTCAACTAAACCATTAACCGACATGTAACAAAATGTCCACAATTCTCGCATTTAGGCAGTTATTGAGTTTATATTCTGCTATTTAAGTTAAACACCACTGACGCTGTTATTCCGAAAATTGGGTTACTGTTGTTCCCCCCTAACTTGTTCATTTCTATACATGGATTATCTTTTTTTGCGAAAACTATTCAACACTCACGTGTTGAATAGTTTTCGCACCTTCCTGTCAATCCCAGGCACACGCATCGCACACCCCTCATCTGTTCAGGGGTTCTCATAGGTCTGCCAAGGCCACCCACGATCATAAACAAGCCCACAACGAAGAGAAATGGTTCCGCACGAGTTGGTGTTTTTCCTCATATCTGTTTTACTGGACACCCACCGTAGACTTCACACCTTCCACATTACTGCTACCTGGTTCGTTTGTGGGCATGTGATTGGGCAGAACTAATGCGCCGAGTTGCTAAGCCGACTGATATGAGTGTGTGAACTTTAGCTAAGTGGGAGATTATTCACAAATATTTTGTTTTGTTTGGACCACTCATAGCGGCTTCGTTAGCGCCACCTTTCAACCCTGCTAGTTAACAGATCGTAACAACCCGAGAAGAGAGGCAAGATTGATGACAGTGAATATTGCGATTTATTTACATTTGGTCGCCCAAGTCGTTTATACCCTAGTGCTTGAGCGAATATCGACCGTCAAGTGCAATCGATAATCAATGACATTTGATCAACTCTTTTGTACGCTTCGCTTGTTTAACGGTCATTGCAAACATGGTCAATTAATGACACTTCGCATGCCTTCAACGTCAGTCCAAGAAATCATTGAATAAAACCACACTTTGACCAGTTTCAAAAAAACCTTATTTACACCAGCACAAGAAGTGTAACAACCTTGAGGATTCAGATCAAGATGAAGTTAAAAACGAACTCCCAAAATATCGCCTACGGGATTCCTTGTGGTTTTGTGAAAAAGCGCGTTGTCGAGGGCATGACTGATTCCAACCACAAGGCTTGTTGTTTTAAGATTGGCCTTTAAAGCTTCACCACAACACCGCAGTCATCTCAGGTAGTGTAATGAGGGCCAATATTTTTGCTCCTTCACTTCGCGCGTTTGGGTGACGTTGTTAGGCGGTTCGGGTAATGACTCTTGGACGTCCGAAACAGTTGGGGTAGGGAGGAAATGACAAGGTGACAAGGTGCTCTTATTGTGAGAAAGCCTGCTCGTCCAATGAAGTGGAACCAGTGATGTTAAAATAATTATCACCTAGATAAGGGGGGGAATAATTAGAGGGTAACTCGCTGAACCTGCATCATGGCATTTATTCGACGCGGGAAAAGCTCGTGCAGGATTTGTGACAGAAGTAAGCAATTTCGACTGCGCTGATGTTTCCTTTTAACCACAGCATTAACTGTCCTTTATCTAGGTGAGTCGCGAGTAGAAATAACATTCACTATTCCAGTTGGTTATTTGGATTACAGTCGTGCTCTCATGGCAGTTACATCGCGGTTTAATCGGTTTCAAGTTTGTGAATTTTGTCTGCCGTCATTCATACTAGTTAGATTAGCTGTTTAGTGTATAGCGTTGTTTTACACACTACTAAGGTAACATTGTTATACTTCGAAAATCGATAAGTCGGTTCTGGTTATTTTGAAAGAAAGACGCTAAGCAGGTGGTGTTTTCATGACCATTTCTTTACTACTTTTCAGACGAAATAACGATCCTTTTTCGTACAAAGTCATAAACACAGATGAAAAGGGTACGCATATAGGATCAACATCAAAGAAAGAAGCCTGGTGGGTGGACGTGAAAGGTCAGGATGCGTGGCCGAAGCTGATTGGTGCATCCAGCGCAAGTGATGTCATGTGTCAGAAGGATGGATTTCAAAGGAATAACATGGATTAGGGTCTTCTTCCATGTGGTCAAACACTGAGTGGAAAAATGTTTTGTTATCAACGCACCCAACTCAATGTTGAAGTCGAGGCAAAACGTGTGAATTTGTCGAATCGCCATGGCAACACGCTACATCATACGTCGCTTAATAGGCACTGCAAAAACGGCGGAGTTAAAGTGGAGATTCGTCCATCAGCACCCTCCCTTTAATATTTCATTTCGCTTTGTCCCCCACTAATAACAAAAGCATATTATTAAATAATACGCACTTAATGTGCATAAACAAGCGTGTAAACGTCAAACGTATTGTTTCAGATCGGGCACAAACTATTGGACGCAGCCAATCACAAACAAGCGAAATGCATTAAAGTGATCAATAGGATGTCTAACTCACTGAGTCCTTACAAATAAAAATTAAGTAATATTAATGTTGTTTTTTTTTTAAAATCTCGTTTCCACTTTTGACATACTGTCTGAAAAAAATCCCTTAAAACAAGCTTTATTGTTTTGCTATTGAGTTTGACACTCCATCAGTAATTATGACTGGCTTTTCCGTCATAAAATCATTTAAGATTGGAGGCCTATCAGATCATATTTTTACATCCTGGTTAATTTTTCCTACCTCCTGTTGTTATGTCGAAAGGCGTACGAGGGCTCTTTTCACCACCCCTCCCCAGGACACGGTTTTGCTGTTTTTCGTGTCGATAACCTTTCCTCAGTACTACTTTGTGTATTTACCAATTGCGACGCAAATACCCACATCCTAAGCCACTTCAAACGCGCACCGACGTCTTCAGATCCCGAGGGTCCGCACGTTGGCTAGGCCTCACACACACAAACACACTCCCAAGGTCATGCTGATGATCAGCAAAGACGAAGAGTCTGAAACAGCTGAATCAACAGCAAAAGTTACCAAATCATTGATTTTTTTTGTCAAGGAAAGAGAAAGCCTCCAGCAGCACCCTCCGTATTCCCCTGTAGTTGCACCTTTTCATTGTGGTTTTGTGAAAAAGATCTTTGTCCAGGGCATGAATTATTTAAGCTACAAAACGCTGGATCACGTGTGTCGTTTGAGGGTTGGCTTTTGACGATTCAACACAACTGCTTGAAACAACCGATAGCACGCACGCAAGTGCGTCAGAGTAATCGTTGTGGAGTAATGTGAATATAAGTAAAGACTAATTACCTTACTTGCTTTCGTTTTTCCTACTAACGACCAATGCTCGCTCGTTCGTTTGTGAGCATGTGATTGGGCATTAAATGGATTTTGTTAGGCAGAACTAATGACCTTTATTCCTTAATGAAATGTCAATTCAGCTTCAACTTGGGCACAAGCGTTTGTAGTGTTTTTGTTGACTGATGCAGTTGAGTGAATCAGTAAAGATCCAAACGTCTGAACGGTCACATGGATAAAACAGTTAGTGGTGGTACATGCAGAGGGGCAAATGAGCAGGCGTTCCCGCATGGGTGGGGGACACGACGTGGAAAGGGGGCAGGGCGGATGGACGTGAATCAACACGATTCACTCCAGTGCCTGACACTGGGTCAAGGGCTTTGATTGAGAGTGAAGGGAACCCTGTTGAATGGGCGTTTAAAACTTGGGCATCAAAAGAACTTGTGACTCTAATGACCTTAATATATGTGACTGGCCAAGCATATGAGGAAAATATATCTTTGGCTTCGTGTGGTGGCAACCAGCTCCCATATGGGGTCCCAATCTTGTTGTGGGCCCCAGCACGTGGTCTTGAACCAAACCGGGGCTACTGAGTTGGATCTGGCCCGTGATGATGGAAAAGACCGGAGAGGACTTGGACACAGCCGTTTACTTCAGAGCTCAACCACGTTGGTGTCGTTGTGTCGTGTGTGGGGTTTGCGCGTGTGTATTTATACTTCGGATGTATGACCTAACATCGAGACCTAGGCGTGAGGATAGTCAAAGATAAATATTCGTGTGAATGAGGAGTTGGTTGAGGATCCGCGCGGCTGGTGACAGCGCGAAAAGGGGAACCCTGTGTCGGATTTTTGAGGTGATCGGATCAGCAAGTGTGAGCTAACTCGCTTCACAACAATGTCATTTAGGCCAATCAGGATTTGATTAAGACGGCAGCTGACTAGGTAATTTAAACAACAAAGAAGGACATTCTTTGAGCCTTCAAATGTAATGGAATTCCCCTCTCAGAAGTTAGCAGAAAGTGACTTTTTACATCTACCGTATCCCACTAGATCAGTTTTTAAGTCATCTTAGGACACTTAATTCAAAGTAATCACGACAAAAACGCCTTAATCACATGCTTTTAATATTCTTAACTGTTAAAATGATTTACACAAATCAGGCAACGCACAAATGAATTTTAAAACGCCGGACGTTTTTAAGCGGCTGATTCACGAAACATGTTACGCCAACGGTTTTAAAAATTATTACAGTCAAAAATTTATTTACCGTAGCAGAAAGGTTTGTAAACGGATTTAAAAAACCGGTGATAGCATGAAAACCAATCATATTATTTATTTTTGAAATCGCGTGTGTTTGGTCCCTCTTCGACTGAAATATTTTATTTACGCAAGTCAAATATTTACGCTTGGCTACACTTGAGTCCGTGTTTTTCAAAAATATTTGCGATGGAGAAAAATAATGATAGGCAAAACGAAATTAACCCCAATTTTTTTAGCTAAATGAGTCCTCTCTATGTAAACACAAACTGTTAAATTATTCAATACAGTTTAAACACAGCCCAGTTGTTGTGATGCCCACCGCAAATCCACCAATAGGAATCAGGAATTCGCTTATTTGAACTTCAGTAATTGCTTTTACGATGCATTTGAGAAGGCATTTTTCATAAATGTTTAAAGCGGAACAAAATAATGAAGCGAAAAGTAAGCGGAATGATACCTACCGTGAATTTGAAGCCTAATGAGTTCCCCCGGAGTTTTGGCTGAAAAGAAATACCATCACAAGTCGCAACATTATCCTGAACAATTTAAACAAACTCTGTTTGTCTGTATCAAATGTGTAGTGCTAAAACTGGGGGAAATTTTGACCTACCGATAGAATTTGACAATTTACTTGCTCAGCAAAAAAGCATTTACTGGACTGTAATTTAATTGGCTGTACAAAAATTTATTTCGTTTTAAATTATACCAAACGTTTGGATGGATCTGCGTGGAAAGTTTTCCGTTTTTAGATTTAACCACATCCGTTGTCAGGGAAACTGAGTGTTCGTATTCGTATTCGGACCAAAATGACGAAACGGCAGAGTTTAACCCAGCATCCAGTAATTTCGTGAAATTAACGCAAGTAATTGACGGATTGAACAAATATTAGGTGCTAAACTAAATATGCACAGATTTGTTCTTTGAGGTTAAAAGTATATTCAAAATAAAAATAATTTTGTCGTATTTCACGGTCTGGAAAAGAACGCACGCAAGGTTTCATAACACCGAACAAAAAGTCCACGTGACATTACCTCTCAGATTTGCAAAGTTTAAGACGATGGCCACTGATAAACCGCACATTCGACAGCACGGTATTTTACAAGAAGGGCTTATAAAGCGCGGGGAAGTCAATTTGTAGTTGTCTTGGTGCTGCCGACGTTGTGTCTTATGAAACGTGGAATTACTGGTACAAACGTTTCGTTAGAAGTGGTGACTTCGATCTTAGTGACAGCAGGCTCGAATGTTTGAAGATGTGCGAACGCGTGCTCTACTGCATAAAGGCACAACGCGAGAGCAATAAGAGTTTGCAGCAGCTCAGTCAGGAGTCACCCAAACATCTATTTCCAAGCGTTTGCACCACCAAGTGGGAAAAATTCATAAACTTGGAAGTTGGGTGGGTCGCCCTACATGTGTTGACCGAACACAACCTAGGTGAGCGAACGAACACACGGCCTTCACTGCTCTTCCGCCGACAACACGCAGTGAAGGGACTTCTTGCGCAACCCTATGACGGT
>UXSR01000781.1:0-18147 GCA_900604375.1 Mesocestoides corti
GGTCATACTGCGTTTTCACGATTTCGTGGTGAGACGGCTGGTTAGTCTAGTCATTGTCCACGTGAATCATCATGCCTAGGCACGCTTTCACACCGACGCGTTTAGTGATGGATGATGGCTGGAAAGCCTCGATCACCCCAAGTCGACGGAATCGAGCAACCATCTAGCATTTTCTGGAATTTTAGAACAAATTTAATGCTTTCAAGCATCAGCGTCGAAGTCAAGTGTATAATTTAGATTTCCTAAGATGATGTGTGCTGCAAAAACATCGTGTCTGTGTACATCGTCTGAGGCACGCATTTCACTGCTTCACGCCTCAAAGAACCACTGGAAATCAGGTGATTGAAACCGACCCGAGGGCAGCGAAGCAAATTTTTGTCGGAAATTTGTCCAAGTATCAGTGGTTTTCAATGTTAATGTCGACGACGACGACGACAACAGCACAAGACAGTGTTCTAGTCAATAACTTTGGCGGAAGCGGTCGTTATCTTTACCTTGGAACAATGCGTTCAAGGATGGAATTCAAACTAAGGACGTCCTCCGGGAGAAAGCGGGTTGTAGACTCACCAGAAACGGGCTAATTTGGCGCCATTTCTCCAGCTTCGTAAAACAAATCTTCGTATTAGCAGTAAAACAATTAAATCCAGTGATTGCGCAATCTGGGCGGTAAATTTAACATGTCCTTGTGTTGTGGCTTCAGTGCAAGGTGTGGGCTAAATCGCACACTCCCCGCCGCGTCATTCATTCTTGGAGATAATTTCGCATTTAGGCGAACGCTTGTCGAACACAGGAGAGGATCAGACTAAACAACGCGAGCCTTTGATCCATCCACCGGTGGCTTTCCTTAAGACACAATTTTTCGGAAAGCGTTTTGACTCGAGAGGTCTTATAGAAGGCCGTTTTAACGGGGGAATTCTTTGTGTGGATTCGCTATCCTCCGCCGATAGGGAAGAACATGCTGTGAGTAAAGGTGTGTGTTGACATGAAGCCGTGGACTAACAAAAAAACAGGTAGATGCAGATTTTTAACGCCGCTAGTAATGACACCAACAAGAAATTCGAGGTTTTTCCTAACGTCTGCAAAATACTCTACGCCAAGTTGTTCGGTACACAGGACCTCGTACGCAGCTTGTAGAGTGTAGAAACCATTTGTTGAATTCAAATAGAACTTGTAGCTGTGCTCGATTCTTGATCGCCTTCCACTCTGAACTGCGTCAAGACGGGAGCGTTCATCTACCTGGTGAATCGATCCGAACTCGGCCTTCAGGCGAGTGGAAAACCTTCGCACGTGGATGGTCCATACTGTCCACCGAAACCAGGAGTGCCGTCTTCCGTGTCTAGTCAAAGTCTTCGTGTTTAAGTGAATTTGGAGTGTCAGCTGCAAGCCATGCCACAGATCCGTTATTTCCGGCGCTTTTCGTCACCAAATTCAATAGGCTGTCTCGCAACGACACCAGGAGCCTCCAACGACGTCAAAGCGAATCGACGCAAAGCTGCAGGAGACAATTGAAGGCTAATTCATGGAACCAGTCACTTTGCCCAAGTGTCAAGCTCGCTCTCTCTCTCTGTTGGGGTTGATTTTCCGTGTACACATAACAATTTGGTTGGCAATCTTGCATCACCTAGCTTTGCATAGGCACCTTCAGATGTCACAGGATTTTGGAACTACCCCACAACATCAGGCGTTCCTAAATCCTTGCCCCAACGCTGCGTAGTGATTTTGAAGTCATGTAGGGGTGGTTAGACCGTTTGTGGTTACCCGGTACAAACGTGATTGGCAATAAATCGCGTCATCATTCGTTTTTCCTGTGGTGGTTCTGGTGGAATACCATTTGAACTTGTTCATCGTGGTAAAATTGTGTTGTCCTTCTACTTGTCCGCGTTGTTGAACATTCTAGATCGTCGTTTATCTTTGGTGGATTCGAGTGCTGCGTAGACAGGCAAGCCGATTAACTGACATTCAGTGGGATCAAGAAATCTGGGGTGTTGCCGCGGACAATCTGCATACCGCCGAAAAACCAACCATCTCGCCAGTCAGTGAATGACAAATTACCAACACAAAAAGTCACGTGTGCCACGGATCGACACACACACGCACACACAGAAAGGCCAAGTTTTGGTTCGTTGGACGTTGGTTGAGCCAATATGGGCCATTCTGTTCGTTGAGGTGCCGTACGAGGACGTAGACACATTGCGTCACTCCGAACTTAACCAATCCCCTGTCTTTGTGTGTTTGATTGGCCAATCAGCGACAAGGATGGACGAGGAGCAATATGAGGGGACTCGGATGGACGGCGCCCGACGAACGGTTCTGGCTTGTGATTGGACAATAAAGTACGCTCTGTTGTACCTGTATTTTGCATGTCACCGACCTTGTCTTGAGTGGAAACTAACCAATCGGATTCGACAAGACTTAACTGAAGCCAAAACAGGTCAAAAATCCATTATCCCGAGGTAACAGGAAATCATCTTTCCAAAATTTGAATGAATGACCTTGCTAAGTTAAAAACTTTTCGCCATTTCATTTCTTCAATTCGGAAAATAGGGGATAGGAGTCAGGCAATTCCAGTTTGCACAGTTAATTGGCAAAAATTTGAGAGTTTGGAAGCCGTGACAGTCTGAAAACGATGTCAGTTTGTTTTGCACAAGTTGTGATCCAAGCTTTAATTAAATCAGATTAAGTACCTGTGACAAGCTTGACTACCTAAATTGTCACATTTTTTAAAGCATTTGAAAGCTCTTTGGAGGTACGCTAAATGACAGTTTTGGAGTAGGCATGTTGTCGGAATCAATGCTGGAATTAACGCATTCTACATGTTGCCACTTCACTGACAGCATGTTCAAGTCAGTTCCAGGTGACTACAAGCACCAAACCTAAATTTTCTTTAAGTACTTTTTTAGAATCGCATACTATAACTAAGAACTGTGTCTCGTTAAAAACGTTTGAGCCATGAGTAATATCGTTAAAGGCATCTCCACATGAGGGGGCTTGAGTTTCATTGTTAGCTTTCACAGGATTAAAAACTGGTGAGGTAACAATTAACTACTTGAACCAATCATCTTCTGTCATGGTGCACGTAATTGGTAGAAAATATTTAGTAAATTGCGACTGAATTGCGTAAGAAAATATACCTCAGATCCATGCGTGTTATGAATTTGTCATCAAATCAACTTAAACCACACACACACACACACACACGCGAGCACACGGCATTGAGGAACACACACGCGCACACAAGCATCCAAAGATCTGTCAAAAGTAGTTAGGTTGCAAGATGGGAATTTTCACGCGATTTTTGACAAAAACAGCTAAGTAATTACGCACAAATATCCACCTATACCGTGTAACTTTTTGCGTTCTCGTTGTGTCATCGCGGTTCGTACGTAAATCGATTGTCAACGAGACAATAGCAGCGTAGTCCAACCACACCCGCGCACATTTTCCATTTGATTTGCATCTTTTTCGATCACTATTCAACGGTGCACGCTTTAGACTTCGAAAAACGCATTAACTGGCAAGTCACAAGCAACTGGAAGTATAGCATTGTCGTCAAATGAGATCGTGTTTTTTTGGATGTCATAAAAAGTCGAAAATAAAACGTGGTGCCCTATTTCTTAACTCAGTGTTTGCGTTTCACGCCTCCTTAGCTTCACGCGCGTCTATTTTTGAGGAAAACAGATAGACGTAACACCTGGAAGCAGCCTAGGAGCGCAGAATCGACGTGGAATTGTTCTTTCAATGATTTTCGTGGATGAGAATTTATTGGTAGAGCGCCTTGAAGGGACGATTACACATTGAAACCTTGGTGGGTGTCATGTTCCGTGTCATAAGAATCAATCCGACCAACTCCTGCAACAGTTGTTGTGAGTAACCGTGATCGTCTCCGACCTCTGAACTGGCATGTGTGGTTAGAATTCGCATGGTGCTTCAATTAGAAACAAAAATTGAATGTAGCATGGCCACGTCCTCTAACCAGCTACAACGGCGAGATTTGATTGGAACCACTAATTCGACAAGTTTTATATTCTGTTTAGTTGAGATCATCGTCTCTCTAGATGGTCTTTAGTTTAATAAATGATATCTGAAGTTCTTGTAACTTCAAGTACAAAATTCTTGTCGATCCTCTTGTCAGAGCACTCTGAACGTGGGACTCATTTCTCGTCGATCGGTCACGTGATGGTCCTCTTGAGCATTAGTAATCGCTGTGCTATTTTACTTGGATTCTTGTATACCTTGGTGGTGCGTCAATAAGGCTTTGACTGCTCAAACCAGGTCATCGCCAAATTTGTGTTCCAAAAATTGCCTAGATTATTTGCGACAAAATCTACTTCCCAAAATAACTCACAAACACGCTCTCTGGTTTAGCAATTTTCAAGAAAAGGCAACGGAATTCAAACAATGAAGGAGTAAAGACAAGTTTTCGGTCAATCAAATTGGTAGCTGGGCTTTAATTGGACAAAAGGTATGCTTCACTTCTGTATTAATATGGTAATGTGATATTGCTCCAGATGAGAAAGGATTACTAATTAGCAAATGTGTGCTGGAAGCAAGACAAAAGCCTGGACTCTACTGAATTTGAAAATTAAGCGGTTCTAACTAAGAAAGGAAGACGATGTAAAGCTACAATATTTAGGGAAATGCCCAGGTACATCTTAATCGATGTTAAATTTAGGTCATTGTAATGGTAAAAGTGTACACTATGGTGGCCATAATTACAAAAATGAACAAATTATCAGGGCGTTGTCATAGTAGATATTGCAAAATGCTGCCGGGTAAACGTGCACATTTTATCTCTTTCGGAATTTTGTAAGTCATTAGAAAATTAAGAATTGACATTTTTTCGATCTGAAGGAATTTGTAGTAAGTCAAACATTTGGGCACAGCTAGAGGTCCAATTTGATATTTTTGTCACGTGACACTCAATGGCTCTAAACTGCACCTGAAGGCTAAAAACCAAATTAAATATTTATTCAGACTGATGCTGTCTAGAAAATAATATCGGATCACCATATTTCGAAATTCCAAAAACGGGGTGGAGAAGTTCACTGCTAAACTTAATCAAAAACACCAAACACCAAGTAAAGGACACCTAATATAAATGCAGATAGGAATCATCAATGTAGACTGATCAAGAAAAATTACTTTTAAAGCCAGGAACATGAATGCCACAACTCCAAAAAGTGCCTAACTCAATTGCATAACTGAAAGTGCACACTGCCAGAGGTAGCAGCCAATAGTGTAGCGTTAGTAAAGTGGTGAAATAATACTGGTGGCAGATTATATTGTGAAACAAATTATACAATACTGCTTGAATTTTATATCCCTCAGTGTGTTTGATATGGTCCAAACGAAAATAAATTAAAATAAAATCATAATCTAGATAGTACTTCAAAAGCATTGCAATGATCTAAAACAATGACGAATTAAATTTCCTACCTGGAAGCACTATAGACAAAAAAGCCAAGAGTCGCACCAATTTAAAAGTAGCAGTTGAAAGAGAAAATAAAGACGGAAATTGTAAGCGCATGTCAATTTTATGACATGTAACGTCATTGACATTGCTGCCTCTAATTAAAATTAAAGTCTTTTTTAGATAGCAGGTGTTATTATTTCCAATTATTTGTAAAAAATATCAAACTAAATGTCACAAAGTTTCTCTTAAACAGTAAAAAATCACAATCCATGCAGAACTTGCATTAAAAATTAAAATTAATTTAGCTAAATTAAGAAAAGCTCAGCTAAGTGACATTAGTCCAAAGTAAGAACATGATATACTTTTGCATATTGTTACCAAAACGTTAAAAAATATATTATTGGTGCTTTGTACACCAGACTAAACGATGAATTAGACTCACGTTATTCCGTTCACGCGCAACAGCAACAGCATTACCCGCTAAAGATTCTCAAGGTTATCAATGCTTGATCGAAAGGATTTGAATAATTTTAACTATGCGGCAATAATAAAAAAATTTAAAAAATATAAGCAACTGTATAATTATTTGCATTAACCCAGAACAGATATTTTGTAAAATAACTATTTGTACCTGAAAATGCACGTTTTTATGAAAATATATCAGCTCCATGGGACTGAAGAACGATATTAGGGTTTAGCACTTATAAATAGACCAAAATATGATGATTTTAATTATGCCATTTTAAAGAGATTATAATTAGATTGTTATGTTAAAAATCTTAGACAGAAAGAAGCAGTAAGGTCAATGTTGTTGTGTTCACATTAAGGATGTTTATATGATATGTGAATTGCATGGATTCAAGTAAGTTTAGGTTTATAAAATGTCTATTTTTTGCCTAGTCAATTTAGCAAGGTCTTGCTTACATATTTTGCTGCAAACTTACAAAAATGTCATTTTTGTTAACAATATTGTTGTAAATAATTATATCTGAATAAATCTACTCCAAATTCATTTATATAATTTAATTTCGGTCATGCAAATATCCACATTTCCAGGTATTTAAAATGTACTGAAAAATGATACGTCGAAATAATATAATTTTGATAACCTTAAATTAGGGCAATACATTTATAAAATAGTCCTTTTTTATTTGATTTAATCCTAATATTTTTCAAAATCTGCAGCCATATCTTAGATATAAACTTCCTTATTTCAGAGCGGTGTACACTCTGTATGGCCATTTTAAAAAGATCATTTGAAAAAAACTTATATCCTCTTAGCTTGATGTGTTAGTGTCGAGGTGTTAACTTTCAAATGTCTCTACGTAATTCCTTGTAAATAATTTTTTGAGAATATTTTCTAAAATGAGGCATGAAATCAGCGCTTGCCTTAGAAGATCACAATTAATTTTAGATCACCTACAAATTTTTCAAGCTATATTGGTTTAAATAATATACTATGAGAAAATGAGCCGATGGTAAATTTGGCGATTTTTCAATTCTTCAAATTTGGAAATCTGCAAGATCATTACAGGGCTTTTTCTCGACTTAAATTTAATATAAACCAGTTGACATCTGGTAACCGTTGAAGTTTATATCACACTATCATATATATCAATGTTTAAAGTTGCACTTGTGTTAGCTATTTGCTACTGCGCCAGCTTAGCTTTGCTATTATTAACGGATATTGGGACAAATGACACGATAAGCATAAAAATGCCATACTTTTAGCACTAAGGACCAGCCTGTGCCCCTTCGTGTTTGTTTTATTTAAATAGTGACGTGGTTATCTAAATAAGTTGCTTTTACCCGAATCAGAGTTCAATCCTTTTAGCTGTGACGTTGTCAGTGGCATCTGCGCTGAAAGTACAAATGGCTTATCAACAAGTTGTGAACAGTCAAATAAGGTAGTTGCACTGGTTAAACTAATAAGGCCGAACGAGGTTAGGTCAGAAAAAGGCAGATTCTATTTAGAAACCCTTGCACACATTTATAAGGTTTGGAGATGTTTGTGCAAGCCCTAGCTCCAATGCTACCTTGGGACAACTTGATGTTGTAAATGAGCGGTGAAAACACAGGCAATTATTGAAACCAGAAACTGTTGATGTGTTAGCACGTGCCAAATGCTGCGTAATTTTACTAGTCCTGCTTGCCCTTTAAAAACTTTTACGTGGTATCAGAAGGCAATGTTAACTACAAGACAAAAACTACTTCAGTTAACCAATCCTCATATGTTGGTATTTGCTAAGTAGGTCAGACGTAACTCAATTCAAATTGAGAAGTGGAATTCAAAAAAAAGTTTTTATTTCGACGTAGATTGATCTCCTAAACAAAACAGAGTCTGGTGACTTCCCCTTAAAAAGGCTTCAAATGAAACTTACTGGCTTTTTGCAAAGAAACGCTGCCCTAAACAGGAATAAACTGTAATTCAACATCGCAGACCTTTGACAAGAGGTAAAGTGTCCTGTTGCAATTGAAGCAAAATATTTAATGAGTACACTGGCTACCGGCTGATGGGATGTGTGGCGTTTTATTTTTCTATATTTACACAAGCACCTTACGGACATATCTGCAAAATTAACAGATCGTTGAACAGTGATACTCATTGGTACACGTTCGTCCAAGTATTTCTAAAAAGCTGCATTTAAACAATGTAGGTTCTTTTCTGGTCATGCCCCGTAAAGATGCATGAATTAATCCACAGAGCGTGTGTTGTGGTCACGTGCCGAAAAAAACTAACAAGTCCCGTGCCGTTTTAAACCGCCTCACCACAATTATCGATCGCGCTTATTTGTTCACGTGACATCCTCGCGCTGGACTGCGGCGTGAAGTCCCCTGCCTCGGAAGAACCATGGCCATCGCCTAGTGCTGCAAGTATCCCAAGCATGAGCTATGACGAGAATAGCGTCATTGGTTCTCCGGGGCGCCAATTTCAACGGATACTGAATGCAAGCAATACCGCCCTATCGAGCATCAAATTTCCCGGGGACCCTGATGAGTTTCCAAATTCGAATGACTGGATTAACATTGCTATTGTGATTCCCCAAGAAAGAGAACTAAGAATGAGGCTAAAGCGCAGTGCCCCATTGAGGTAAATGATCATTATAAATAATGCGACATGTCCAAGCTATTGGTCCGCCTATTTTAAAACGATATTAGATAATCGATATTACTATAACAAAAAAAATAATGAAAAAGCTTTTGTAGATATATCAACTCAGGAGATGTCGATATATTTTAATCACGAGTTTAAAACCTCAACAAGCAGTCAACGTCTTGTCCCCTTTTTGCACCTTGAGGGTCATACTGAATGTGGTTGCCGTTTTGCTGGATCAAGGTGGAGTGATGGAAAACGGCAAACTTTGTCTTCTTAGTCCGCCTTATGATGAGGGCAACTCAAGCTGCAAGGTGCTGCCGATAGATCAAACTCCAGACGACATTGAACTCGAGGATAACGTGAGAGTTGAGCCCGCACTTGTCGTTGAAGGTGGAACTGCTACCAAATCAGAGGACATTTAATGACTTCGTTTTTTATTCATTTCTTTTAAGTTAGAGAATTATTTTTATGTTAATTTTTTTTATTATTTGCTTTTATATTTTTGCGTATTAAAGTTAAATTTTATTTCCTAAATGACTATTTTGATTAATTTGTAGGTTATTAAGTTTGACATTGGGAATAGTTTTATTAATTGTAAAAAGTTAATTAACATTAACGTGCTTGCTGCCACAGTCTGATTCTGTAACTAAGTTGTTTTTATTTATGTTCACGTTTATAACTCTGATAAACTTTTATGGTAGATCACAATTATTTCTCTGTGAAATCTAATCAGGTCGAAATGAGCTAACATGCTTTAGTAATTACACTAAGTATGAGTATATCCGGCCTAACTTTGTATTCATGTAGAAAAACAGATCAAGATAACCAAATTCTTCATTTTATTTAATGATATTTACATACGATTTTTTTCTGACTTAATTTTCAAAAAAATTCCACGATCCGTTGGACACTGTAAAGTGTCTACCGAGCTGTTACTGTCAATCCGTCCTACAATATCAGGGTTAATTTACAACAATACGATTAAAAATTAGAAAAACCAGATATAACCCATACTACCACATACAAACGTGTAATTAATACTCTTATATCAAAGGTCGTGTTTTGAGAAAGACAGGGTAATAAAAAGAAAAACAGGCCTTGCTAAAGTGACTTGCACAACCACGTACTTATCGAGGATATTTGACTGCATAACTTTGAATACTACCAGTGAAAGAATGGCGCAAGTCTAAGACAACATTCCTGATCCAAACAAACTGTTAATAAAAGCCAGTGCACACACATTGGTAAAGAAAAAAAAATGCAATTTGGGCAGTTTTTTAAATATATTTAACTGATTGTTTATTTGCGGTAGAATTACAACGAAATTATCGCGAACATCATGAAAAATTCGATGAAAAAAATAAGCGCTCAACGAGTAAGGTAGAAGAAAATAATATACAACATGTGAACGGCTGTGCCCCCTTCCTGAAAAAACATATTAATTCATTTGGCCTGTTCCGAGACTTAATGTAAAAAATTTAAACATTATTAGATGGTAGCACATAATTTTTGGCAAATAGTGTAAAAGATGCATGCATTGTGGCTTAGCCAATGCAATAAAAGTATGCAGTCAATGCGATGGCAACCTCAACGAATTTTTACTAATGGAGAAATTCTCATTCACCGTAAAACAAAGGAAACGACCATAACAAATGCTAATTGGGAGTTGCATGGTTTCAAGTGGCAGAGAGCAGCTTACTTAGTAAGACATTAATAAAAAGCTAATTTTTTTAAGAAAACCTTGTTCCAGAATTTTGATGCTCTAAAAGGAAAAGTGCAAATGGTATGCTTCAAATTTTTTCCTGCATTTATATGTCGGTTGAATGTCCTACCTACTGGTTGTAGTCATCAGTAAGTTAGATAGACAAATGTTTCAGATATTCAAGTTTTTTAAAATGTTTTTTAAAAAATATGTATAATTAGTTGTGATGTGTCTTCGTTCTATGATTTGCTACCTTCATATTCGCGCCATTTTGCTGTTTGTTTTAACTTGTCTTTCTTTCTATCAGCTGATTGAATAACTTCACAGTACTTTGTATTTATGAGTTTGCGCCTTTTAGGTAACGTTGTGTTCACCTTGTCTACAAAACATTTGTAATTTATGTGTTTTTATGATTTATTAGATGGTAGGCTTTCTTAATTTTTGTGCTTATGATTGAATTTGCTTTGTCTTTTATGGTTTATGTTTTATGTTTCTCTCTGATTCTCATTTTTAGTTTTGACCATCATCTTATTCTGTGATTTCGGAGTTAGTTATCGTTGAGTTGTAGTGGCTTTAAACTCTTGGTCATAAGCTTAACTGTCTTTTCTAGATAATTAAAGAAATTTCTTCATGTCCCAAATTGGTTCTTGCTGTTTTCACCACAAATGAGGTGAACAGCATGGGTTTTAATAGATAACCATTATAATGGTTGAAGTTTATTATCATGAAAGGTGATATTTGCTGTTGATACTTGTAATGGTGTTCAACGGCGATATCCATAGACGATGTTCTCCTTCTAGATTGTAATATTCGGGAAAACATTTAATCAGATGGCGTATTTTTTCCTGTTTGTAAAGTAGGCCAAACGTACTTATGGGGGCCGCATTTTAACCAATTTCCATTTGACTATACACTGTTTGCTATTTGCGATCGTGGTTATTTCTGGTCAAAGCACATCAGTGCTGTTCACTACTCCACCCAAGGTTACAGGTGTTTAATCTCTAATGTTATTCCTCTTCAGGACAACCATGTATGTATTTTTGATGCCCCAGGGCAAGCTCGTGGAGATCGACAACCAGAATCTTCAAGAGCGGTGAGTTCGCAATCAATGTGAACCACGTTTCACTTTTGTCCTGATATTCATTGTTTCCAATGCCTACATTTCAGAGTTCTTAGCCTAAAAGCATATCTTGCAAAATACCATGATTTACCCCATGATCGCCAAGTTCTCTTTATTAACGGAGGCGACGAACTTCATGAGGACAATTTACTCAAAGAACACAGTGCCGGAGACGTAAGTCATCGCCTCGATTTCTTATTTATTGTCGAATAAATAAAACTACACAGGACTCTGAAGGCGTCATTGTATTTGTTTCCCTCAATCCCAATTAGATTCTGTTATCTTTGCTAAATACATTACAAACGAACTTCTCTGGTGTAGGAAAGTCTGATCCTGCTAGCAAGCTCTTCGTAACAAATGTTATGTTTTATCCTACTGGAACTACGTTTGCCTTATTTCCTGCTCATTATTTCTTATTTTTAGGACCCTACAAATCCTATTTTTGTCTTCTTACGTAACAACGACATTAAACCGGAAGCCTATCCATTTAAAGGTAAGCTCCAAATGTTTACTTTGTCACCATGGCTTATTTGCAAGCTCCCGTTATCGAGTCGTCATGTGCTAATTGCCCTGATTTTTCATCATCACCCAACTTTTTCTCACCGAATCGTTGTTCACGCGTCACGCTGAACGAGGTCGCACCTTGGCTTCACAGGACTTTTTTGTCAACTGACTATTTAAACGTAACATTACCAAAATTGACCCTACTGTCAAACCAGGCTCCAAATAACACACACACACAGAGCGTAATGCGTGCTAGTGTGACAGTTGACGTGCATTCTTCATGTGCCTGCATCAACGATCATGCCTCGGGCATGGTGTATTCGTTCAGCTGTTTTTTTGGTTAAACTTTCACCGTTGATAGGCTGTATCCACCAAGAAGCCGTGCATTGTTATCTCACGGTAATTAGAGTGTTGAGAGTTGGGGTTACTTAGCGTGTAGCCTGTTGGCAAGCGGGAGAGTCTAGCTATTCAAATTTGTGCTGTGGTCGCATTTTTACATTCCAACTTACCAAGGCATTTCATTTGGATTGATTGTGTCAAGGAGTGTAAGTTGAAATGCGATTTTGCCAATTCGAAGCGCACACTTCGTCAGTTTGTCCGAAATCGAATGCAAACAGGCCTATTTGACGTCATTGTTTGCGTGCACACTTCGTGCAGGTGTGTATGAAAGCTCGTGATGTCGTGGTATCCACTTCTAACTGTTTGGTGAGATGCGAGAGAAAAAAGAGGCATTTACCCACATGATCGGGCAGTTTCCGTGCCTTCAGGCTATCGGAGTGTAGTTAGACGCGAACGGTCGCTCGTGTTACCCTGCATTTTAGGCTTTGATCTGCTTCGAAAGTTGGAGGAATTGATTGCTTCGCCCAGTGGACCGAGTCTGTCGGCAGTTCGACCGTGTCTCCAAGACCTGTACAAGGCATCATCCGACAGCTTCTATGTTGTGGAGCGACTCCTCACGGAACAACGACGCATGTGCGAGGCACGTTCTCATCCCCTTTGCTTTTTTTCCGCCTCTAAGAGACCATCGCCCTAGAATCCAAAGTTTGCATAAAACTGGACTAAAGTCCGTGAACTCGGCGCGTGGTTGACGCGGTTTGTCATTCTCTTCCCTTCAGGGCTGGTTCATCGTGCTAGTGCACTTCGATCAATTGATGAAGGCTTCCAGGGCGAGTTTGGAGGACTACTGGAAAGACTACGACAAGTTCTGCGGTGAAGTTAGCCACTGGGAAGCCAACTTGAAGAAGTGAGTGACCTTTATTGCGGACAATTTTAACACGCCAACTAACCAGCGACATTCCTCGCAAACAGTGCAATTTCACATCCGCCAACAACGCCACCAGTCGCGTTGACGAAGCCCCGGCTTAAATTGCATAAACAATTTTGTTGTTTTATTTTTTTGCATCAGAGAATTCGCTTCCCCTTCTCCCCTTTTCTAAAAATATTCGCCTGTTTTGATCGCGTACTCGAAATTGTTTCGTCAGTGTGACACCTTGCGATCACGCGGTCCGCCCGTGCGCTTGTGCTGGCACGCCACATCCTTGCCTTACCTTACCCCCACCCTGAGTGTCGTTAAAGAGGCGGCACTCGGCGGCAAGTCGCAGTCTATGAACGTCTAAGCGCTGGTGTAAACATCAGTCGGTCTAAGTGGAACAACACTAGGCGTTGTAAATGGCAAACCCCACCGCCTGATTGACGTTTGTGCTTGGCGCGGGAATGCCAAGTGGCGATAGTGCTTATGGAGCGATTGTGGTGTACTTTTATTAAACCAGGTGAATCACAACATGCCAACAATGAGGCACATCCGCACATCCGCCGGATCAATCAAACAACCCCAGCGAGGAAGTTGCATGCATGCTTTGCCTTTGCGCGTAACCCCTCTAAAAGTAATCTCAACCAATGAGTGGTCGAGTAAGGCTGGTGTGTGTACGTGTGTGTGCGTGTGTGTACTTTAGTAGTTCACCCCACCAAACCGTCGTCGACTTGCCCCTGGTAGTCTGCCAGCTCCCTCATCCGCGCGTTCTCCTTTCAGATTCGCGTCAATTAAGAAGAGGCTACGAAGCGTGCCCCTGCTACCCTCGCTGTTGCCAATTTCTGCGGAATTGACGGTGTGTTTTTCAGCGATTCACACATTACGATATCTACTGCCTCCTGTGCTTCCTCTCTAAGTAGTGACTGTTTTTTGCGTGTGTGTGTGTGTGTCAGCAGACAGAAGCCGTGGAGCTCCACGGTCCGCCGCGCACCCTCTACGACTGGGTGTGCCTTCATTTCCTCCACCTGAAGGCGCCACGCCGTCCGAACGTCTTTCCGCTCGCCGGCACCATCGGCAGCAGTCTCAACCTCGCGGGTTCGCGTGCCGGCTCAGAGGTGGGGCTAGCCGCGCGCGCGGCCCTCGTGACCTCGGGCAAGACGTCGATGTCGCCGATCTGCAACGCGAACTCCTTCTACCTGTCGACGTCGTCGCCTTCCTCGCAGACCGCGACGCCGCCTGTCGTGCCGAGTCTTGAGACGGCGCTTCTCGAGTACATCGAAGACACCGCCTTCCGACTCAGCCAGGTCAGGGAGGCGGTCGGTGGACCGAGACGATGTCCTTCGTCTTCTTCAAACGGCGAGGATGGGAATTCGATCCTCCTGTCCGAAGATGAGGATGACGAGGAGCAAGAGGAGGTAGAAAGCCATGGGGCGCACTTGGCAACGGTGTATTCGTGAGTTTTTTGCGCGCAGACGGTTCTGCTTACCACCACAACGCTTCGGCGCCTTTAGTTAACCCCCTCTTTGCTTCTCACAGTCGCCTGAAGACGTTCGGCGAGCTTCTAGACTCCGCACCCAGCGATACAGAGTCCCACGAGGCCGAGGCGCCTCCCTCCACTCCCTCCTTGGTCATACCTTCGTCTAGCTACATCGCGCCGTTCGACTCGTCCGAGTGTGTGCACGTCGGCAGGTGCTTCACTTCGGACGACGCGGTGGACATGCGAGGTGGTGATGTTGGCGTCGCCGCGTCATCCGACGGCAGGAAGCTCAGCTGGCGACACTCAAGGAAGCACTTCAGTTGCCACCTCAACCAGCTCCAAAAACTCCAAGACCAGGCGACTCACGATCAGAACTGCCTTCAGCGTCTGTCGGAGCAGCTGTTTCTGGATTGGCAGCGCAGAGAGGTTGGTGTTCTGGCGTCGCGTGGCGGTGGATTAAATCCTTGAGACAAGGTCCAAAACCTGTAACGTGCTTTTCTGCCTTTTTTTCCTCTCAATTAGTCGAAGTACTCGCAGCGACATTTTCGTGAGGTCCTAAAGAATCAGGAGCATATGCTCTCGGCTATTGGCACTCGTTTCCAAGGTCTCAAGAAGACCTTCGATGACGTCACGGGCCTGAAGTTCAAGCTGGCTGAGTCCATTTCCACGCTGCAGGAGTGAGTTTTGCGTTTTCGCCATCTCTCCCCCTCTCTGTGTGTTTTTTTGTTTATCGCGATTTCCATGCACCTAAGTCACTTGCAATCTGCTGTCGAAGTTGGCATAATTTACTTCACTTTCACTGTGGATTCGGGCATTATCAGGCTGTTTTTTTTCACACACACACACACACAGGCAGATCCAGGCGTTCAGTTCGGAGATACACTTGAAGCATCGGCAATGCTTGAGGTGTTTCAAGGACCTCGAGAGCATTTCCACGTGCAGCGCTCTGCTTGATCAGCTGCGAGACACGCCCGAGTTATACATCAAGTAAGTTGACTCGGGAATGACTCGGTGAGGCGGTGGTTCTCCATAATTTGAATCACACTTGTCCTTGTGCCAGGTGCCTCCTGGAGATTGTTCGTCGTCGCAGGGTTACGGATGTCTGGATTTCCATCAACGACCAGTACTCAAAGCGGCTGGCGGCTTTCCAGCGGGACGAATCGAGCCGTCGTGAGACCATCTCACGTGAGCTGAAGGGCCACATTTTGCAGCAGATATTCAGCCCCCTGCGTAGCCCCCGATTCCCCGTCGCCACGTGTCTCGCTCCCGGCGGTATTCGTCAGTACTCCAGGCTCTCCCTCGTCCTCCCCACGCCCTCCACGAAGAGGCTGAACCGGGGGAACAAGTGTTTATCGGCGAGTTATCTCAACTTCACGCCGCAGTGCTCCTCCCCCTTCCGTCTCCCCTCGAACCGTCCCGCGCAGGCCGCGACCGTCGCGAGTGCTCGTCGCATTCCACAGTCGTCGCTCGATCGGCAAGTGGACCCGCTAGAGCGCAGTCTGGAAGGTCTGCCAAGTGTGTCGGAGGAGGACCTACGCGAACTGATGCCTCAGCTGCCAGAGGATTTGGCACACATGATTGCGGTGGTGCTGGAGGAGGTGGCGACAGAGGGTGACGCCCTGGCCTTCTACCTCGACGCCATGACCAGGGGTCCAACGCGTCGACCGCGACTCCTATCCAGCCCCTGCCTCCTCCTCCGGCCTCAGTCTCCCACCCAATCGCCAACGTCGTCGTCCAAATCGCGATGCATATCAGTTGCCACGAGTACGGAGGACGGAAAGCGGTATTTCAGCTCCGCCGAACGACTTTCCTCCATTTTCGAGCGGTACGTTTGCACTGTTCGGTGTGCGCGTCTAGGCCCTTATCACACAACCCCGTTGATGCCTGCGCTTCTTCCAGGCCTCCTCCACCTCCACCCACCGAAGACAAAGCCGTGTCCGTCGCGCTGGAGGCAGCTTCTCTCGATCTCAGTGTCTGTGATTCTCCCGACCCCCGCCCCGCCTCCCCGCCTTCCAATGCGGTAGGTTAATCAGTCTAGCTTGGGTCACTGATGTCCACTTTGCTTCTTCCATAGGCCCCCTTCATGTCCTTATTCCCTCCACCGCCACACTCCGAACAATCTTCCCACTCGTCGTTGATGGAGCCCAGCTCGGACATATACCTGTCCATGGACGCGTCGGCCTTCGAGTCAGACCAGTCGGCCGACGCCAACATTTCGCCGCCCCATCAGCCACTGCAGTCGGACACCAGGTTCCACTCGTTCGATGGCAGCAGTTCCAACGAGTCCTCCCTCGTCGCACCGAGTAAGTGATTTTAGCTCGACTCAGAAGCCGTGATACCCCTTAAACGCCTCTCCATCCTACTTCCTCTTCCTCTTCTTTGCCTAGATCCTCACTTCGACGAGGCCCTCACATCCCAACGCGACTTGTTGAAACGCCTGTATGCCGACCTCAGCCGCATCCTGCCGGGTCGTTTTGCCGCCCTCACTCTAACCTCCAGCCCAAAATTCAAACCGGTTGAGGTGAGTGTGTGGCGTGTTTTCGCTCTCTTGGGAGTGAAAATCTCGCCTCGCTTCGAGTGATGCCTATTGATCTGCCTGCTTTCCCACAAGACCTTCTTCGCGTTTATTTCACCCATCATCTTGTCAGGCACTCAGCAAATCACAAACGCTAGCAGGGGGATGATTCACCCCCTCTTAAGCTTGAGTTAAAAATAGCTCTTGACCTTGGATTCGAGTCGGGGGTTAGCGGTGGTGGTTGCTGTCGCTTTTTCGTCACACAACCCCCCCCCCTGTTTGTGGCGTTCTTAAGGTGATTGCACAACGAACCCAATTGTCTGCCCACGGTGACGCAAACCAAACCAGCTTCTCAAAATGCCTTGGGAGTGAGTGTGTCGGTTGGAGCGCCGTGCGCAATATCCAACGATTGCCATGTGAACGGCGTGTGCGCTCTCACTCTCAATTATCTTCCCCGAAGCACATCCATACGCATCTTGTGTGTGTGCGTGCATGCGTGTGACGCTCTTAGGCGCGCAGTTAAGGTCAATTTCATTTGTTTTAAAGAAGAAATTCAAACTTAAATTGCAATCTCTCTGCCTTCTACGTGTCCGAATTTAGTTAATGTCGAACAAACGGCGTCTGAGAGCGTGTGATTTCGTGTATTTTTCGTAAAAATAACTTTGGCTTTGTTGACACCTCAAGAGAAAGCTGTGATGACGTTTTCTAGCATCGGTGACTGCGTTTTTACCACCTCACGCCTGCGTTAAAGTCCCATTTTGCCACCAAGGCGACGTGTCGCACGTCTCAGTAGCGTGAGATGTCGCAATTGGTGTGATGTCTTGCCTTGCAGTCCCCCTCTACAAGTTTGTTTTCATCTTATTCCCCTTCTTCAGAAATCCGAGTCGTACCTCGGTGTGGCGTTGTCAACGATACGCGAGGTTCTGGGCTACCTGGAAGACTCCGACGCGGCGTTCCAGACACCGGCGGCTTCAACGAATGTCGAGACACCGTCTTCGACCTCCACGGCTAGTGTCCAAGCCTCGTGCGCTCTAGTCGACTCCTCCACAGGTTCGCGAATCTCGTATTTT
>UXSR01000782.1:0-18102 GCA_900604375.1 Mesocestoides corti
GCGGTTAATTTTTTTAAAAAAGGGAACATTTTTTTATAAATCACGTGAAGTGCTTCTGAAAGAACGTTGTCAGGATTTCCTGAATTTTAAAATTTCTCTCGACGTCCTGAGGTTGCGTTAGATCGCGTCAACTGGCCTTAAATCGCCTACTAACCAGATAGCACACACTGTGAAATACTTGTGTTACCTTGCGCCGACTGTTTTGGTCTGTTTGCAACAAATTCGCTTTACGCCTAAAAGTGCAAATAAACAGAAACGCCAGCAGCCGTGCAGAGGAAAAATTTGTTTACGCGTTTGTGCGCTTTTTTTTCAATTCAGACAAGCAAAATAGCGTCAACGGGTGCCGAAACTGCGGGAGAAACTTTTACCGACTATTTCCGCTCTAAGACATTCCCGTAATCGGCGTTAACTGTTTTGTGGCTGATGCATGCACTTGGGTAAATCGACAAAACCATGAGAAGAGGGTGTTGGCAGCTTGTCTTCTGGTCGCGATTCACCTGTTTGGTCAACTGGGGCGTAGAGTGGCTGGTGTGTGCTTCCAGAGGCGTTCCCAAATTCGCGTTTGTCTGAATCCCTCAATCTCTACCTCATTCCGCAAACGCGATAAGTGTTTTGTAGGCCACGACGAGACGCTAAGACTCAATTGTGCGAAGCTCTCTGCTTTTGAAAACTATGAAATCCTCCACCAACTGTGGGGAAATGGTCAAATGCCACCTGGATGTTGAGAATTCACGCCAGTTCAACAAAGTAGGCATTCAGGATTTTGTGAAACGTTACAGGGGAAAAGAAATGATGGATTGGCGAAATGAGCGAGAGTGGCGCTGTGCCTCAAATTTGAAGACATTCAGCATGGAACGTGGTGGCGAAATGCCATCTGGACACGTCTCGGGCTGCAAGCAGACGGTCGGTGTCGGCCAACCGTAAATCACATCGATTTCAAAAAAAAGTAATAGACGCACGATGTTGTGTACATGTGGCCGCGTGGGTGTATTTGTTTACTGAACGTGTAAACAGTTATATCCATGGTGAACCAATGCGCACACCACGGTTTGATCTTGCATCTGAGCTCATCAAAAATTCGGTATCATACACATGCAGAGGTGTGACCGCACGTGTTCAAAACCCCACTGATTTCCCCATGGACACCGTCGTCATCATCATCTGCTTTCGGCATTGTTTCCTGTCCGGCAGACACCACTGTCATTTTACGTCTAAAAATGTGTCGTTTTCTAAGTTGTCAACTTGGACGAACTCGACGAGTAAAGGCCTCATTGCGAATGAAAAATTTTCATCAATTTGATTGGGTGGTAAATTAACCTACATGATTGGAGAGTCTGATTTGCAGATTACTATCAAATACGTGGTTATGTCAGTGATTTACGTGTCACATTAAAGACAGTTGAAATCGAATTAAAGGTTACGGCATAAGTAATTGCAACCTTAGTCCAAGGTCATCTAAACAAGAATTACTATACAGGTACATCGGAAATCCTGACAACGTTCTTTCAGAAGCACTTCACGTGATTTATAAAAAAATGTTCCCTTTTTTAAAAAAATTAACCGCTGAAATGGGCGTCACAAAGATTGGGCCGAAACACAAAGGCACACATAATTGCAACCTTAGTCCAAGGTCATCTAAACAAGAATTACTATACAGGTACATCGCATCGAGTGGTGAATCCAATCGTTTTAAAGCATTTACCCAATCCTCGGCTCATTTGATATTGAGCCAAAGAGTGGCCAATCAGATGCAGCCAGACACGTATCGTTTGTGGTCAACTCAAATGAAAGTGCATATGGGGCTGTACTAGGAGCGCTAGCGAAGTGATGTGGTGTGTTCGACAGTGGCTAGGATGAGCTAGACGACAGAACGGCATGTTTGCTGAGCCGTCCAGTCATTGGCCTGAAGCCAACGCACCACGAGGTTGTTCGACACCAGACGGACATTATTCGCAAAATGTGGGTGCTGACTATGTGTGTTGTGGTCGCAATTCACCTGCTTGGCCAAGTAGGGCGTAGAGTGGCTGGCATGTGCTTCCAAAGGCGTCCTCAATTTCGCGTTTTTCTGGACCTCTGATCGACAGCGACCTCATTCCACAAACGAGATAAGTGTTTTGTAAGCCACGATGACAGCGACAGCATCAACTGGCCCACACTCACACATTATTCCACTAAACGCACTGTCTTACGCGTGTGCTTTGCCACTTTGTCGGACGTTGCGGCAAGTGTGGATTTGGTGTGGCTTCGTGAATTGTCAAGTAAACCGCAGTTTGAACTCGTGGATGCGCGAATGGTGTTTCATGAAAGCGTCATCTTCGTCTGCAGGGGGGTGTGGTTGAGGTCACATCGACTCATTGGAAGTAAATGTTTTGACGGACACCTCATGAGCTCTTCATGGAGGTGATATGTACATTTGAGAACAGTGGGTGGTGCGTTGAATGGCATCGTGATTTCGTGGGACTGTTCACTGGTGTTACCATCGTGGTGTTCAGGCGCTGAGTGATCCAGAGACAAGTAGTTTGATGTGGCGCCTTCAGGAGGTAAGGTCGCTTGAAGTAGACGCATTTCATGTGGCCTGACGAGGTGACGCGGACGTTGGGAGTAGCAGAAAACGGCGTCTTCTAGTCCATGTCACCAGGGAATCGTGGCGTGTGACGTAACCTGAAGACTGCAAAGTCAAATGCAACACGCGCAAACCATGCGCAGCACAGGCCGTGGTGGACAATTTGCTATAATTCCAGGCACACTCTGGCTCTGTCAACTGTCGGATTTCGCTCAAGAACGTGCCTCTTTCTTGCTCTAATCTGACTCAAATCGGTTGTTGCATTTGATTGGGGAAGTGCCACAGCGATTTCACAATGCAGCCATAAACGACGCACTATTGCACCACTTTCTCAATCTAAACACATTCACATTGGCATACTTGGGTGAAATGTCTTAGGTCATTTGAAATGCTGAGGCGCGGAATTGTGAAATGGCGTGTTTGCACGATGGTGTAAAAAGAAGTGTCTAGTGACGGAGTGTTGTCGTCTTGGCGTTACCGTCAAACGCCACTCTCGTGCTGCAGGCAGAATGGCACGTGCGGTATCCCCATCACATCAAGCCGTAACGCACCCGCAAGCCTGTTTATTAGAGTTAATTGAATTTGCGCCAGTGTAGACAACCAGCCGACATCGTGGCAGAATGGAGCGCAATCTGAGGAGCTATTTCTGGTTTAAGGCGATCTCGACTGTGCGATAGCACCTGGCACTCGTACAATTTGCCAGCGAACGCGGAATTCTGCCACTGCCACAAGGGAGATTTGTGAAAAAAGGCATATTTGATAAAGTGAAAACGGCCAAGATTTGTGGTGTGTTTGGCTCTTCTCAAAAACTTGTCCAATGTTGAACAAGATATCACTGATCGGCCGACCAATCACTGCGCTGTGTGATTGTGCAGTGCGTGGTTCACTCAACAGCAGCCAATCATAGAACAGTAATGTTGAAACTTTGTGCCTGCGTTTTATCACGATTGTGGCTGACATTTTCGAAATTAATTATTACTTTAGAACAATTTTTTTAAAAATTCTGTGTCGATTTAATTGTGGCACATTCTTTTAGCGGCGATTGTTTTTATTGTACTAGCGTTTTATAAATTCCTAGTTTTAACCTTCTGGATATTCCCTGTCGATACGTTATTGAATTGGTTTTTTGTGAAAATTTGCACGATTAGTCCTAATCCGCATTCTTTCTGATATTTAATCATGGTTTATTGCATGTGTAATTTAAATAGGGGGTGAAGTGAGTCACTAGTTTAGCTTTTTTACCAGGTAAAGTCTCCTTTCAAACATCAGTCAATAAAGGGTGATTCATTTCGGTTTTTCAAAATTAAACGAACAGCACAAACAATTTACAAACTTTAAACAGCATTAGCGCAGCTTAAATAGTCGAAAAATTGAAGGCGGCGCTTCAAAAGTAACTAAAGTAGAGTTAACGGCTTCCCTACTGATCTGGTGGCCGTCACTTTGTCACCGATCTCCCCATTACAATCAGGTTAAATCGTAATAATTTGCGTTTAGGCAACCACCAATCAGACTAACGCTCCCTCAGGGTAAGCACCAATAAGATTTGGCGTCCTATTCGCCGGATATGATGGGTTGAATTAGAAATCAATACACACGTGGGATCCATCTAACTGAATGTGTCTGATTATTTTACATCTTGGCGAGTGCTATTTATCAGATTTCTGCATACTAACTGGGTCAACACTCTCTAGAATGTCTAGATTTTGTATTTCTTATTTGAAACTATCAACCATTAAAAAATCTTTAATCTCAAGATGCACCGGTAATTATAAAAGTTCAGATCAAATAACTTTCCACGCATTGCTGCTTCAAGCTTTCTGCTGTCTTCCGGGAATAAATTTTGCCCTAATGCCCTACCTCATCACATCTGCATAACTGTCAGTTTCAAGATCAGTGTAATTTGGGCGTTTTTTTAATTACCCACAACCCCAACCCGCTTGCCCAATTTTCTACTAATCTGCCTTAACAGACGTGATTAAAAACAAGCAAGTTGAATGGTTTTGCACACGTGGGAAAACCAACAATACCACACCTACGGAATGATCATGGTGAAGAGGGGCTTTGAAACTGTAAACGGTTGTGTAGATGGCGTTAACCGCCCACCCACGCCTGTTTGAACTCGAGTTCTGCTTTCAAAACAGGCACTTTTGCCTCATCATGTGCAGTTTTTGCTCAACTCAGTCGAAACAAACAGAAAACAGACAAAATCTGCGTTGTTTTTTACAATCCGCCCGCGTAGAGCGACGCAAGTGATTCGGGCCTAAGAATCCGCCTTGACCTTGACTCTGCGGCCTTGGTTGAGTGCATTAAAACAAACGGTTCAAGGACACCTTTGGGGTGTTTACTTGGCAACCCCAGCTAGTGGCAGTTTTTTATGACAGAGAAGGCACTTTTGCTGCAAATTATAGGAAGAGCATGCAAACACAGTAATTTAATTGGCGTGCAAGGCCCTTAAGGTCAAATTGCATAACTTTTTAATGATTTAGACACCATGCGAATGAGGTGAAGTCAAGATTGACATTAGTACAAACAAAAGATTGTCATTAACTCAAAGTCTCACTTAGGCAGCCATATCTTCTCCTGATTGGGGTGTGCAAATTTTTGAAAAATCGATCCAGTCAAAACATTTGGGTGCCTTCGATTGGCAAAGATCAACAACAACCCTAAAATTGATGACAAAACAGATCCACTCTACTCGGCACATCTACAGCATTCTAAATGGATGGATGAACGACCGTTTGTCAAAATCTTGCCCATGGCTGTGTGCCGTAGTTCCGCAGTTACTTATTGAAGACAAAATGGAGACTAAGGTGGCGAGAAATGTCAACTTCAGTCTGCTGTTATGTTGAAGTTTCTGAAATGTTTGTGGTTGGGAGGATGTCGGAAGCGTCGGCCTGTAGACGTTATGGTGCTGTGCAGTTTCGTCGACACCAGTGCCCGCTAATTACCGACAAACTAGCAGTTTGTTAACCCAGTGGAAGTTGTAGACGATAACATTTACCAGTTTTGTGTTGAGTGACTGTCTCGTTAGGCATCAGTTGCTGTGCGCTTTATGTTTGGAATGTAAAATATTGTCCTAGGATTGTTAACTATGGAAACGCAAAACTACACAAACTACGAATCTCTACCAACGGGACACCATAAAAGGTCTCGTTTTCCACTTTGAAGCAATGAGTTCTCGCGACGTTTCTCCACGACACGGTCAATTAAAATCTGAATTGCATGATGACTGAAGATGACCACCACCGTAAAGAATTTCCCCACGGCTTTCGCAGGAAATGATTTTGCTGAACCCCCATGTAACAATCACCACAGATTGCGTCAAAGATCGTGGATTTGTTCTCAACTTGTGTGCAGCTATGTTTCGCTTTGAGCATTTGCAGCCAGTTGGTAGTTCAAACACTTACTCCTGTCTCACGCTTCAGCTAAACCGCTCTCGTCGCTGGCAAAAATTGCACACACCTCTGTGAAAATGTAAATCGTAAAAAAAACACGCCGCGTGGAGTCTCGGACGCTGTACTTTGAATTCATGAGGCTGGCAGATCCAGAGCACCTTTGAGAAGCTCATTTTGTGTCACTTTTGAGGCCAAAGCCATTGCATTTAAACAATCTATAAAAACTACGGTAAGTTGAATTGGTGAATTAAACTGTCTTCTCTAAAAGTGCGTAAGGTATCAATTGACAAAGTCGACTAGCACACACCACACCTTCATTCAAGTCAATTCTGATCACGTTGTTCTGCTTGTCGTGTAGATCTCCACGTGTAGAACGACCATTGAAGGAGTTCATGAACGAGGTCATGATTTCACAGTTAAAAATCCCGCAATTTTGCTTAAATGTGGTCATGCGTTGCCACGTTCGATGGCGGTCGACTGTCTTTTAAACAAATTTGCGCGTACTCCATGGAATGAACTTGTACAACTCGGTTTTGCCTGCAACTTCAGCTCACTTTTCTAGCTGTGACGAAGCACACGAAGGATTCTCCATCTTACGTGACACACTTGTCTAGGTTATGACGGAGGAAAAGAGAAAAGGCTGTGGAAACACCGTTCAGGTTGGTTCCACTCTGCTGAAACATGCTGAACCTATCCATCAAGCTTCGAAGTGCATCCACGTTGTTCTAATTAGCGAAATGATACAGTCATTTTGAAGTGTCTACCTGGTTAGCCATGGATTCCGCATCTCGGAATGTCGTCCAGGTTGCGTCAGAGAACCAAACCACCAATTTATAAACTCTCCCAAGAGCAAGTGTGCGTTTTAACTAAATGTCGTGAAAGTGCTGATTTATGATGAATTTAGCAACCGTCATCCACAAATTGAGGATCGAAGTTTTGAAATCAGCCAATAGAATTTGTGCGCAGTCAAGGTCACAGGCGTGTTCGCAAGACCACCTGGGACCCTGGGGTACGCGGGTTTTAGGATGGGAATGAGTTACTAAGAGGGTGTGGACATTCTTCGACGTAGGCGGTGGACACAAATCAGCATCGTCAATGACGCAGATCCCACAACTCCACCGAAGAGCGCGTGCTGCTGGTTTGGAAGGTGGATGGTGGAGACGAGAGTGGTGGTTGTCATAGGTTTCATAAATTTACCTCTAAAGCGGCCTACCATGTCAAACCTGAGGCATCGTCGGAACCACAAATACCTCGAAGAGGTAACCAGATGCTCGTTAAAACAAAGCCGAGTGAATTCACAGTTCGGTTGATTCGACAACCTTGATTGGTGGTGTTATGAACCCGCTTGATTGCCAATTCAACTGCACCCCTGAGGCTGACTTCTTTGTGGTCTAGACAAGGTCGGTGACGGATAAGATTCTGCGAGGACGCTTGTCTAAATAGGCTATCATGGCCTTACGCGGAAATACTGGAAAACGGAAGACGGGGGTGTTATCATTTACCGCGCGCGTGGACCGCAGGAGACGGTGGATAACCAGGACAATTAAGACGAGATGTGGCATTGGTGAAATTAAAGCATCTCTCCAACTCTCCACCAATCATCTGCACCATCATGATTATCGACAATATTGGCATTGTGTTTGGTCTGAGATCGTAGCTCCTTCTGATTGGGGCTCACCAGAAGCCAGTCAGATTTGGCACCTCGCTGTGCAAGTACGTGGGGCAACACAGACCACGCAAAATCAATTTATGTGTTGGGAGACCCCACCCATAATTCAATAGAGCCTCCTAAACCAATTCGCTAGTAAATTGGCTGGCCAACTGATTTGTAATTCGTCAAGTAGGCAAAACCACTTCACCTGCATCCTCAAGCCTTAAGTGGAAAGTCCAGTTTTGACTTCCCGCCTGTTGACAAAAACGCGCCACTTCATTTAAACTCGCTCTAGCAAATCGAACACACCGCTTCGCGCGGCGGACGCGGTTGTTTACCTATTTATGCTGTAAATATCAGCCACAGACACACCCCACGTCACTCCACCCTCCGTGCAAATCGCATTTGACACTGCGGGTTCCATGTCACCTTGCTCAAGCATAAACTCGACTGACCTTCGGTGGTCCGCGTTGATTGGCCAATGCAACTAACTCGGTAGATGACCCGCGTGGAACGAGGCATTCTACAAAAGCGGCACATCACTTCGAATGCACCGTTTAATCCAATCTCTTTCCGTCCTTGAGGACAAGCAGCAAATCAACGCAAGGTTGGAAACAAATTTAAAAAAATAAGCAGTTGTTCTTGCGTTTTCAGGCCTGCGTGGGTTGTTGTCAGCGCTTCGGTAGTTACCAGGCACAAAGAATAGATCAACAAGAGTGGGTGAAGCATGAGCACTTAAAATGATCTCCTACAAGTACAAGCTTGTGGGGAGTTGAATTGGTTGGTAAATCGACTAGCAAAACCCGCCTTGGCAAAGCATCACCTCATTTTAGTGCACACACCCTTAGCAAGAAAACATGATTTCAGAAACAATTCGTTAGGTGGCGCTGGAGTGACCTTCAGCGTGGGCAGAATATCGTGTTTTATTAATGTTGACAAGGTAGTTGGAGTAGAGTACTCAAGAGTGCTGATTTTACGCTTCAGATCAGTTCAGCTGCATTAAAACAAGCGGCCTTAATAAGCACTAGTCGATAATCAGAATCCTGGGTAAGTTCATTACCCGTGGACGACCTTGAGCCAATAGGAATGGAGCGCGGTGCATTTAAAATGTGTGAAAGCGTGTGCACGACAGTATTATCAATGAATAGTTGCTGCCTGACGCAGGAATCCTGCGTGTGGAGTAGTTGGCAGAAAAACTTGTTGCCTTCGAAGTCAACACCTTAGCAAATGTGTGGGCATTATTTACGCACGTTGAAGAGCACGTGTGTGCATTTTAGGTTATCACACAGTTTGGAGAGTTAGCAAAACCTTTTATCTGGTAAATTTGTGCAGTAAATTTGCTCTACTAGGCCACACGTCAGGAAAAACTATTGGCCAATGCTGCTGACCTTGATTGCTGACCTTGCTGACCTTGTTGGTTGGATCAGGTACACACGCACAGATCTGTTGGAGTACTTGATGGTTCCTGCGAACGCTAAGCAGCCAGAACGACGGCAGATTGGTAATTTCTGCCACGAACCAAGCCGCCCCGTGTCGTATGCCGCCAAAGACGGCGTTAGATGAGAAGACAACAACACTAGCGCATTGAACGCTCTCTCTAAGGAGGCCTGTACGCGTGCGTGTGTTTTGGCGTGTGTGTGTGTGTGTGTGTGTGTGCACAGTGAATTGCGGAGTGTCGCAAATCTGCTGTTTTGCACCTTTTTTCGCCATCTCCTCTCGCACTAGAGTACGCCGTTTCGGCGGAGATGGCGGTGGTGGTGGTGGTGGTGATGATGATGGTGATGACTCGAGTTACTGGGTGTTGCTGAGAGCTTGGTTAACGTGAAGCCAATTGAAGTGTTGATCACTGCCCGCATGCATACACCGATCGCTATTGACACGAGAAAAAAAGGGCTGTTTCGCATATTTCAAAGTAGTACATTTCGACCTTGAACATTAGCTGGAAAGCGCCTCATGCGTGTCATCATCTATGCAACCTATGTACTCGACTTTGTGCTCAAGTCTCAGTCAATACCGATGATCATCGATGCTGACAAAATACGCTGTATTTCGTCAAAGTGGGTCTACTGTATACGCTCCAAGAGAGCAACTACTTTAGGTTATTTTCTTAACCAAAGTTGATGAACATTCTTTAGCAATGTTACTTGGTCTAATCTATGATCACAGGGGCGTATCGCACGTCTAAGTAACGCAGCCATGTTCTGATAACGTTTTTTTTACAAAAGTGGAAAAATGAGGCTTTATCTGTGCACAACAAAGTGAGTTTTCCTAAAATAAAAAACAGAAGTTTGGCATTTTTTTCGAAAATTCGACGCCAAATCAGTTCAGGAGTAGGCGGTATTGGAGAAAGCGTCTGACAGACCTAGGTGTCATCGGGAATAGGTTGCGCCATTATTTATGAATTAAACATTGTAGGAAGAAACCAACTTCCTCGTTCTGCCATTGGACGGTTTTATCGACCGCCGATTCGCTTGTTAATAGCGATTCATTTCTTCGACCAATCAGATTAAAGACCACATTGACTCACCTCATCGATTACATCAAGGACTCAAAAGGAAGCAACAGTTTATAGCGTGGTTCACCAATAGGATACGGAGTAAAAAACTAATTTTACAGGTGGGGGGGGGTAATGTGTTTGGGATTTAGGTTACAATATAAATCAATTGATCTATCGACCAATCGGATCGCATTATTACCAGTATTTATGCGCTTGCAGGCAATATTGCAAGTGCTGTGAGGCAGTTCATGGAAAAATTAATAAAAAAAACAAACGATAAACATTTATTGTTTAATGTCAGCTGACATTCAAGTCATTAGATTACTCGGTGCACATAATTACGCGTTCTTGCAATGCTGCGCCACACTTAAATACGAACTAATCAGGGGTGCTGACAGCTTATCACAAGGGCCGCTTCCACACAGGCTAATTGGTGTTTAAAAAAAATGCAGTCGTGCACGACATGAATTCGCCTCTCAATGAAAAATGACATTTTCGTTTGGGGCCACACTTTCGTTGCTTGGCAACGTTTGCATTAAAAAAAGGTAGAAATAAAGAAAATTGCCCTGTGAGACGGAATTGTGTCGTTCGGAATTTTGTTTAAACGCACGGTTCCAGTGACCTTGCGAACGACCAATCGATTGACCGGGAGCACTCAAAATGCCACCAAACGATGCCTCTTGGAAACGAGCAGCAGTAAATTTGTCAAACAATGACTGATGTCGGTCAGGGCATAACAAACTATTTAAGGTTCAAACAAGCAATTAAGTTGTTTAAAAAGTGATTGTCAATGCAGCGTCACGAGGTGTACTTTGTGGTTTGCGCATCGCGGATTCTAATTTTCAAACTTCTTAACACGCATTTTCGATCTGCTGTTTCGATGGAAACAAAAAAATTAAGCATTTATCAATCTAACCACGCCCATCTCGTGTAATTACACCAAAAACCTCCCTATTATTACCAAGGATGGGCATTATACTGCTGGGAGCTTGACTAAATCTATTTCTGTCACGCCTAACCTTGACTTATTTGCTGTTAATTTAAACAAATTTGTCAGTAACCTTGAGGTTAGAGCCTCTCATCGCTACTTCAAAGCCCTAAAAAATTTCAGCAGGAAACCATAATGATTCACTGACGGTAATTAAAACTAGGAGATCAGACCCAATGGTAGATCATCCAACCGGGAAGCTTAACAGGAGTTGGCATAAAAGACGCAGTTTCTTCACCATCTAATCAGATGAATATCCCCTTCTTGACATTTGGCTGAATCCAGAATTCGACAACAGAGGTTACAGGCTTCCTTGAAATTAAAAGTGAGTCATCGCCATGCATGACATCATCTTCCACCTCCCACCCACTAGACCAATGAGCACTGGCCACGTAATTGGCAAATCTGAATCCTGGGGCTCGCCACGATCGATTTTTGCGCGTTACACAAAGGTAAATTGAAACAACTAGTTGTGCGAAATGAACATTTCGCGTCGTATTTAAATGCTTTGATTTACGTGATTGTAATCGGAGGTGTTATTACAGTGTATTTGTGTTTACAAGAATGTCTAACTTCAGCCACATTAAACACGATGTAAAGATTGAAGCACTATCAACGCATGGGCTGTGGTTTAGGCAAATCTCTGCAAAACTGCCAACGCATCGTCTTCGACAGATGCGTCTACACTGAAAAGATGGCCACGACTTCGCTGACTTCTTCCAGTGTCATCCTGCATCTCCAGAGATCAGCTAACTGCAAGGTTCTGCAGATCTGAGCAGTACAGTGAAGTCTTCCTCCGTTCAGACTATCACAACACCCATTACTCCTTATTGCTCGTCGTATTTTTGGCGAAATCGTACCGTCATGTTGGAGGGGTGTATTGTGAGATTTCTGCGTTTGGGGCAGATTTTTACTCTCAACATCACGCCCCTCTCTGATGAGTTAAAAAGACTTAGGCGAGGGCAGGAACCTGGACAAAGGATTGAGTTCACACCTGGCCGGGCCCAGCTTGAAGCTGATTGGCGGTGGTGGTGAAGGCAAATGCGCCTTTTGCATCGAAGGCAATTTGAAAAACCTCCCCAGGCTTGTCTACTAGAGGGATATTTTTATCGCGGCGAGGCTTGTGTGTTTATCTACAACACTGCGCACGCGAGCGCATGCGTCGGCTTGCAAGTACTACCTGACAGGGGGTGCGGGCGTGGCGGCTTTGACGGCTGCAACAAGCGCACGTGTGTCCCAGACTGCGCTACATACAACCCCACGCTAACACACACACACACACACACACATACACACACACTGCAACTCGCTTTTTCCCGCTTCTCCAGAGCGCATGTCTGAAGCACGCATGCGTGCGCGCGCGCGCACACACACACACACGATGACGTCAGCTCTCACGGTGCCGCAACCGCCAATTGGCTGACACGTGCCGCCGCCATTGGCTGGCCCAAGGCCGTGCACTCGCGTTGGCGCACGCGCGCACTCAAATAAACAAGCCACAGAGAGCGTCACAGTGTGTGTGTGAGACAACAGATATACACACACAACAGGGTTCGTATGTGTGCAGTTCTAAGTGGATGGATAAGTCGCCAAAGTCCCAGTCACCCGGGCTACTGCAGGCTACCTCTGCTGCCGCGTCGTCGCAACCACCGGATTACTTGGGCCAACTGGACCCCATGGTGCTAGATCAGCAACTTCGAGAATTGACGCGACTGCTTCAAATTTTCCATCCCCTCCTCGCGTCGATTCCGTGGTCTGGAAACAGCAGGATCTCCGACTCCGACGTCTCCAACTCCTCTGACGTCAAGGCGTCGAGCAAGAACCTCGAAGAACAAGAAATCAAAAGTACGTATCCACACACTCGGTAACTTGGAGGCCATCTCTTGTTTCACAAAGTTCCGGCTTTCCAATGTAGTTGCTTTTTTGTGATGGTTTTACGCTGAGGGTGCTTTCGTGAATCTGGCTCATCTTTTTTCATAATTGATCCCCGTCAAACTCTAGCGATGTAATAAACACACAAAGAGCAGGTATTTTTCAGCCCCTCACCCCAAGCCCACTCGGCAGTGTGTGTGTGTGTGTGTGATTTGAGGGAATTGCGTCGAAATTTACTTTCTTCATTTTTGTTTTTTGTGTGTTTGGGTGCAATTATGTCGGCGTTTTGGTGCACCGCACCCCATACACAAGCATTAATCAACTCGTTCGAGCCCATGAAAAGTACAGCTTCTGGTTAATTGTCAGGCCTTGCACTAACCGACGCTCTGTTTACCATTGCAACCGGTCCCTTCGGCCGCCTCAATTGATTGGTGCCTCACAAGGTCACAGGATTCGTCAGTTTAAACAAAATACCCATCTGTGTATTTGCTCTATCGAAAGGCTTGGGTTTTGGGCATTGCCTTTTTACGCAGGGCTCTTTTTTCATCATCTTTTGCATTTTTGTCTTTCCCCGGCATTGATTGAAGAGCTTGTTTGCCTAAAAGAAGCGTTCTGCCCACGTCTTTGTGTCTAGTCCTTCGACGAAACACGATAGCCGGGATTTTCGCGTGCCCTTAATGCGATTTCTCATGGCAGTTGTCAATTTGGACATTAAAAGCTAGGTTTTTGCGTCTGCAGCGTAGGTTACCCGTACTGGTGACAGCTGACGATTCGTGCCAGTCTCTAGCTAACGCCACTTTAAAATGCACAATTACTTCGAAATTTATGGTGCACGATTACGCGTCGGAGTCAGTCAAATGAGCTAAATTGAAGCTGGAAAAGACAGAATCATCCTAGTACCACTGACTAGTTTTGTGCGTCGGTGCTATGGCTACCAAATAAATATGTGCTCATTATATGCACTTGGACGCTTTCAAGGCCTGTCCACTAGAGTTCTATCCACGATAAAGAGCCACAGTTAGACTTGGGCAGCCGCCATTTGATCTTGGAGCCCACCCCATTGCAGGCCAAGTCACCAATCACAACAGACCTTAATTTTCCGCCGAAATATCACCTGTTAAATGTAGTCTTGACGTCGAAGATGGCTACCGGTTGCACTCCCCAACATCAAGATCCCTGTAAATGCCGCCTCCCTAGTCTAGTCACAATGTCAATAATCCACAGCCTGTTTATTTTTTGCTTGCGCGAAGCCAAGTGATTTTAAAGCCCCGCCATAAAACTGGGTTATTATAAACACCGTCAAAAGGACGGCCCAAATTACTGCACAGCTCGCATAATGTTGCTATAAATTGGACCGCAGCTTACGTAAACACGAGTCGGTACTTTTTATCATTAATCAGAAATTGGGAACAGACCACTGAGGTCAATATTTACCTCTTCCTCGATGGTCTTCGATGGTGTTTGGCATTCACGAACCAGCCCCTCACAAAATGCTGTTTGTTGTTGTTGTTGTCGTTGTTTAAACCTAACTTCTACAGATTGAAATACCAAAACAATATGTGTTTTTAATCGAAAGCGGTTGTGTTGGTTTTGGCTGCTCCAATTTCTGAATATTCTGAGTAGGTACAGTTAAGGAAACCCTTTGATCTTGAATCCACAAATGTGATTGGTCAGTTGGTGTGTCGATTGTCTGCCGCGAGCGCGCATGTTTGTAACATCAGAAATCGATAAATTCTTAATCACGCCAGCAGCCGAGTACATGAGTCATCAGCCTCATTCTGACGGCTGGCCCATCATCCTCATACTTAGTTCACGACGCAAAAGAGATCGTTTTTCAAACTACACTTGTCTTCGCCGTGTTTGTTGGAAAATGCCTGCGCATTACTGCTAGGCATGTTGGTTGCTTAGAAACCAACGTGAAAAGGCAGTTGTGTTTATGACAATCTACTTGCAACGTCAATCATCCGTGAACAACGCAGGCCCAAAATAAATCAGGTGTAACACCAGGTGAGTAGGGTAGTTGTGAGTACCTGGTACTCACGCGACGCTCGTTTTTTCAACTCAATGGACGTTGGAGATAAAAGTTTCCATAGATCTCCACCGTTTGGTGTCAAACTTTGCCCTAACCAGACTCATACATCCACACCCTCACCCACACTTAGACATCAACCGCTTGCGTTGAAACCATCGTCTTGGAGCTCAAAACTGCTTCACTGAAGGTAGAGTGACAAAGTGTTGGTGGGATCAGGTACACACGCACAGATCTGTTGGAGTACTTGATGGCTCCTGTGAACGCTAAGCAGCCAGAACGACGGCAGATTGGTAATTTCTGCCACGAACCAAGCCGCCCCGTGTCGTGTGCCGCCAAAGACGGCGTTAGATGAGAAGACAACAACACTAGCGCATTGAACGCTCTCTCTAAGGAGGCCTGTACGCGTGCGTGTGTTTTGGCGTGTGTGTGTGTGTGTGTGTGCACAGTGAATTGCGGAGTGTCGCAAATCTGCTGTTTTGCACCTTTTTTCGCCATCTCCTCTCGCACCAGAGTACGCCGTTTCGGCGGAGATGGCGGTGGTGGTGGTGGTGGTGGTGATGATGATGGTGATGACTCGAGTTACTAGGTGTTAATGATACTTTGGCGAAAAAATTGGACTATTGACTCCATACCCGTCCACAGTTTGATCAATTGTTAATTGGTGATTTCCCTCTGAGACTTGATGGAAGCTTCCTTGTCATGTGGAGAATGATCCATGTTTAGGAAAGCACCGTTAAGTGTGTTCGCGCCTGCTAAAATTCGGACAAAATGGTCCTGTACGTGCGATCTGAATACGCAAAACGCTTCATGGTTGTTTTTTGTGTGCAAACATGTGCACAAATGCGCTACCATGTGTGTGCATGCGTGTGTTTGTTTGTGTGGTTTGTAAACAGTGCCTTGGTAGCGTAAATACTAACGTCATTTTCATGCGCTTTGTCATATGTGTATTTGCCAACGGTGATTTAATCTCTCACAAACACACGCGCGCACACACACCACAAATCGTGTGTGAGTGGGTTTTGCGTGTGGTTTCACACCGACGCCACTCTCGCTGTGTGCTTGCCCATCGGTGTGCCTCAGGACCCAGTGTTTCAACGCTCAAAGACGGTTTGGTGTGGCGGTGGCGGTGGTGGTGTGCATGTCTTGTTTGACAAAATTAATTGTGGCTCTAGATTGAGGACGAATGTACACACATGAAGGCGACACAGGCGTGCGTACACTGGTGTCGTTTAAATCACAACCCGCTGGCCTCCACATTCCCTACTTTTGTGTACACACGTTTTCGCGCTGGCGGGACGTGCAAACGCGCTCCGCGCGAGATGTAAACACGACGGCGAGGCGATGGCGTGATGAGTCATCGCGCACGCACGCACGCGAGCGAGCGCGCGCGCATGCATTCTGGTGTAGCGCAGGGGACAGGCGTTAGTCATGCCATTGTAAACAAAGCGTCGGGTAGTATCGGGGCCAACATATCAACTGATGCATGGGAAGAGCGAGTGGTAAGGCCATTCATCCCGCGCCCCGCGGCCATCTTAACTCCCAAACACACACACACACGAAATCACATTGCCTGGTTTGCGGACCTGTGTTTAGGCGCTTGGATGATTCCGCGTTTTTTTCGGCTTCAATTTAGCCCACTTGACCGACTTAGACGCGTAATCATGTGGCTTTCCTCGGTGGACGTTGACTGTCGTCTAGTTCGGGTCCAAATAGCTGTGAATGGGTTTGGTTGTTGCATGCCTGCAAGCTCTCATCGGCTGGCTCCAAATCAGACCAAGGCGTCAGCATTGTGTGTCTGGACTCAAAACGGCAGTTTGGCGTTTCTGCGCAGCTAGTTTGCGCTCTTTTAGTGGAAGAGCTTTGCGTCTGGGTGTTGTTGATTGCACATAACACTGACTGTGGCGATGACGCATCACAGCCTTCGCCGTGGTTTAATGATTCACGCTGCATTCTAGTAAAACAAATCGTCGGCCGTTGTGTCTCTTTGACGTTGTCGCTTCTCGAGGGCATTAACTTCCCCTTTTTTCCGGTCTGTACTCGCCGGATTCTCACGTCCACAGTTAAAGACCTATGGAAAGCGTCCACTGTGATGTAAGCAAAGCTTTCTTCCAAAGCCAAAGTAGAAAAACCATGCTTAAGAGATTTCTGGCTTGATTATGGGCTTGGGACAATTGCACTTCGACTGTCTGCATTTCAGCCGAACGCCTGCACATTCTGCAGGACGAGCTGACCCGTCTGCGCGAGGTGATCGACCGCAAGAGCCTACTCTCCGCGTACACGCCTTCCCCGTTGTCGCGAAGCGCCGCCGCAGCCTCGAATCACAATCACTCCGCAAGCACGTCGCCTGGGTCGCTTCAACACGTTGGGCTAAGTGACATCGGTTACCCTGACAGCGGTCGCTGCTACTGGCCCAACTGTTCACACACCGCCACCTCGCCATCTGGTGTGACCGCGTAAGTGACCCATTTCGGCTAAATTAGACACCTCTTTCACGACCTCTAGGGCCGGCGATTGGCTTCGGGCTCAGCTGACCGCTCCAAACACGCCATTCTTCGGCGGAATTTGGTAGAACTCATGCTCGTGCGTGCGTGCGTGCGCGAGTGTGTGTACATGCGTGTTTTAAGGTACCCTGCGTGTTTCGTGAGCAGAGTTTGCGTTTTGTTTACCTGCGCGTTGCCTGCCACCTTCCGGACGTGTACACCGCCGCACGCTTGCCCCGTCGCGTTCCAAGGTCGCGCGGAATTACGACGACAACGACGACGACGCCTCAAGGTCACTCGCGCTTATGATAGCGCGCTTGTTTGAAAAAAAAACTGACACTTGCGCTCCGCGCGTGTTTGCGAGTGCGTGCGCGCGAGCGCGCTACGGTCAATTAATTTGTTTACTGTCCAGTCGATGCACGAGGCTCGAGAGATCAAAGCGCTGGAGGGGTCTGGAAGTTGGGCATCTTTGACGGGCGCAGGGACGCACTCCAGCGCGTTGGAACGAGTACGTTGGACGCATCGATGGCTATGCATCCCTGTGTGTGTGTGTGTGTGTGTGTGCGTAGTGCAGTAAATTGCTGTTTCAAAAGGCCTTGGAAAGTGGGCTCGGAACGGGAGTTG